>JASAND010018908.1:0-61190 GCA_030248195.1 Trissonchulus latispiculum
AAACGCTTACTAAAATAAAAGTTCGAATAAAGCTCGAACACATACCGTAGCTGTAGATTATTTATGAACTATAAACTAAATGTATCGTGGATATGCATAATAATTTACATTGACAAACCGCGAATATGGGTTGTTCGGCGAAGCTGTGCCCATATTAATTCGCTCACAACCTAGTCCTCTTCTATTTTTGAACCTAGCCCCATATTAAGCATTTTAAAGACTAGTCCTCTCTTGATTTTACAACCTCACCACAACCCATATTACTTTTTTCATGCTCCAGAGGAGCATTTTTATTTCTTGTAGCCTTGTATACGTTGAAGGAATTTATTTATTCTAAAGGAAAACTGCGTACTCATTATATATATTATACGTACCTATATGTACTGTATATATAATGTTGAAACCCTTACAAATCAAAACGTTGTAATAGGGCCGATGTATTTGCCAAAATGTGCACAATTTTAGTTACGAAGCGTCAAAGGGTTAAAAATGACCGAAATCTGCCATCATACATTTGAGATTATTCTATATATATACGTACATATATATATATATATATATATATATATATATATATATATATAAGATATATATATACGTATGCATATGGTCAATTTATATCGTACAATGTATTCATATGAAAGTTCTTGATGCGAACAGCACTAATTGTTCTCTAGTACAGGGTATTTTTTACAGGGGGGGGCGGCCCCCCCCCCGAAATTGACCTTCCCCCCGAAACTGCTTCCCCCCGAAATGCCTCCTCCCGGGATTTTTGCTTCCCCCCCCCCCGGGATTTTTTGGGGGCCCAAATTTTTGCCAAAAATAGGCTAATTTTCAAAAATTTTCCGGCTTCGCCGGAGATTTTTTCGTAAAATGGCTATTTTTAGCTTAAGTCCTGGCATTTTTGAGAACTTTTGCCTTTCTACGTGTAAAATACTCCAAAAAATACCAAGTTTTAGCTCATTTTTGCAAAAAATCTTCCCCCCCCCCCGGGCCCGGCCCCCCCCCCCCGGAAGCCCCCCCCCCCCCCCCGAAAAAAAATTCCCTAAACAATACCCTGTACTAGATCACAGAAATGCTTCATTCGAAAGTTATAAAGCCGCAATAACCGGAAAAAGCTGCGGCCACCCATTCTCGCTACTTTGCTAGTTTCGTTTTTATTTTGATAAGCTTTTAGGTCCTTCGATCCAAAACAGAATATATAGCGCGGCGGGAAAAGAAAACCCATTCTGAAATGCGGGAAAAGAAAACCCATCGGCAGTGTAAGACAGCCATATGAGCTAGATCAGATTTTGATAGCCTATCTTAAAGAGCGTCCAAAACTACCCTAGAGGGTGTATTATTGCAGTCTCCGGTGCTTCTCAGCAAGTTTTGTGGAACTTCGAAAATTTTGGAATTTTTGGTCCCAACATGGGGGTCAGGCAGGGTCTACTTTGGGGGGCCACCCTGAACTACTGGAAAGACTTAGCCCAAAACGGATTACAGTTTCACAGAGGATATGTCTCGAACTTCACGATGGTGTATGCAATTTGGCTCTAGTACCTGTGGTGCGACCTGGGGATGACCTAGACTCGGCGGGAAAAGAAAACCCACATGCGGGAAAAGAAAACCCAATTTTCAAAATGGAATATTTTTCAAACCATTAGCAACTAAGGTCATATGAACACTTAAATTTGTTTAATAGAGCCTCCAGATTAAATTGGTGGAGGCGTTACCTGGCATCATTCCGTTATGTGTACCCCAGATGATCAAATTGTGGCATGGTGCCATTTCAAGCCAAATTTGCAATTTTGACCAAATTTGCTTATTTTTTTAAGTTAATATGGTCTAGCTTGGCTCAAAATACAATAAAAGCTTGTTATCTATACAACAGAATGTTCAAACTGCAGAAAATAAGCAAATCTAAAAATTTTCCAAAATTTGCCTATCTTTACGTGTTAAACATACAAAATTTTGAAATATTAATTTAGCTTACATTTTCGCACAAATTTTGATATTTTTCAATGCAGACGTACTAAAAACAACCCGCTCTTTCGAATGGTGCAGTCAAAGTAGTTCCGGCACCCTTCTAGCAAAAAATTAAGAATGGGTTTTCTTTTCCCGCATATGGGTTTTCTTTTCCCGCATTGGGTTTTCTTTTCCCATCTGTTTCGACGAAAATTTCACACTAACGGTAAGTGCTAGAGAGATGTTTTATGGCTCACTTTGCAGCTCTTCGCAAGGCCTCATGGTAGTTATCGTTAGATTTTCGATTTGTAGCTTAATAAAAAAGGTACAGCGAAAATTCGAAAATTTGGGTTTTTATTTCCCGCCGCGCTATATACATACCAGTTTCAAAGTGTCAGTCCGTCAGAAAAATACACTGAACAGATAACTAAGCAGGCTGGATTTGTGGAACAAAATCTTTCAGCATGCATTGTTGTTCTCACTATTTTAGGATGCTCGGAAACTCAATGTAGAGGTGAGCCAATTGGTGCGCGTGGAAATAACTCTCTTTCGACTTCTTGGCTGTATTTACGTGGACATCCAGTAATTTGTCGTGACAAGCGGTTAATCATTGCAGCATTGCTGGCTTCAATTGCATCAGATAATGCACAGGAGCCAATAGATACTGTGTCCTCATTTTTGCACGTATAAATACATTACAGTTAATTTGCACCTTCCGTCTTATGATTTGTATATATTTATTCACATTATAATTTTGTATACTTTTGTCTTGATATGCGGTTGATCTGTCTACATATAGCACTTGCGTTTATGCTGTTGGATGCATAAATGAAATTCCAGATTTTTCGAGTAGATAGACTGTGTTTTCTGTTTGCTAGCTGCTGTTTATTTTGCTTCAGTTATAGGTGCTGTTGACGAAGTTTTACAAGAGCGGTCTTTTGGAAAACTATCCCATGGGTTTGCTAACTCTTGCTGAAGTCCAGAGCTCAACCACTGGTCCTTGTTCGGTTACTTGCGAAGAGCTTTACTTTCAGGTATGTTTAGTGGTGCACGTGGGAGCACTGGCGTTTTTAGGGGAAGGCCAAGTAGATGAATATTTCACCCCACTTTCAGAAATTGTGTTACACCTCCCAAATTTGCTTTCCATGCAGCAGTGAGTTCATTTTTCAATCTTCAAGCAAATTTAAACAGCGTATAAGGCGTCGCTTGACATGCTCATACATTGATTTGCAGCAGAATATGTTCAAACCCTTGTTTCTTTTTTCTTCGAAGATGTTTCGTTAAACATTTAAAATAAATCAAAATTCCGAAAAAGCCGTTAGCATCTTTTGGCTCCGCTCCCTGGACCCATCCCGCAAAGTCCTGGAATTACCCCTCCGAAATTTTTTTGGCTATGCCACTACGTGGAAGCATAATCCTTGCTCCATACTAGAGTTCTACCAAGAGTGCATAATTGCACTATTATTAAGAAGAAGAGTAAGCCACTAGAGGGCTTCTCTTCACTGCATTGCGTAACGGTGCTCCGACCACAATACGCGAATGTTCCCCCGTTTGGGGGGGGGTCGACCAAATCGACATAGCATACCCCCCCTCCGTTTGGTGGGGGGTATTCAAAAAGAGGTCCCCGTTTGGTGGGGGGGTAGCCAACAGCCAATCAGATTGCAGAAACCCCCCCCTCCGTTTGGTGGGGGTAGAGCAGAGGATTACGGTAGTTTTTGTTCTATTCGAAAATGGGTCCCCGTTTGGGGGGGGGGGTCGCTCAAGCAGGCTAAGTTTTGCTCATTCTGATTGGCTGTTGGCGACCCCCCCCCAAACGGGGACCACTTTTTGTGTCCCCCCCAAACGGGGACCCCTTTTGCATACCCCCCCACCAAACGGGGCCCGCTTGTGTCGACCCCCCCAAACGGGGACCCTTTTTTCAAAAGCCAGAATCAGTCTGCTCTACCCCCCCACCAAACGGGGAGGGGGTTTCTGCAATCTGATTGGCTGTTGCCTACCCCCCCACCAAACGGGGAGGGGGTATGATTTGGCGACCCCCCCCCCAAACGGGGGAACTTTCGCGTATTGTGGTCGGAGCACCGTTACGCAATGCCAAGAAGAGGAGCCCTCTAGTGGCTTACTCTTCTTCTAATATATAGAAGAAAATCATGGACTCTTGGTTCTACGGAGCAGACTGGTCAGAGCAACGCTCCTCGTTTGTTCGGCGTAACGTTCTCCGACCAGAATGGTTGTATGTAAGGGTCTCTATACCTTAATTAATGTCGTCTGTGGGTTTGCCGACATCTACTTAGATTGCAGAAAGAGGATCCCATTTTGTCGAAGTAGGTCCCCCATAACGTTGAAAAACTGAATGTGCGGTTCTGAATCGGTCCTAGTTTGGGTAGGGTTGCCGAAAGAGTGCATTCTTCCGAAAGCATTCTTCCCAACGGTGTTCTCCTTTTGACGCTAGGAACTACCGTAATCCCTGCCCGAGTCTCTACAATAACTTTTTCGCGTTTGATTGCGTGTGGGCCTCCTTAAAGGAGCGGAAGGAATATTAGCATTTTTGTATTGTTAACAAGTCTTTGATATCGTTTGATATGTCTCTGGAGTGGAGCAATCCAGTTTATTCCTTTGTCCTGCATCGGTTGTCTTGGGTGAACCGTCACTCTTTACTGTTTTATTTAAGGCCATAAACTGTGTGCGTACTCATCACCAAAATAATCATGTGTACCCTTACACAACCTTTGGTAAACATTTGTTTCGAAAGCAGCGTTATTTGGACGCCTTTGCTGTTTGGAAGGATGGGGCCCATGTCCTTAGAAAGTAAGATTTGTTGTACGTTTTGTTGTTTTAACAATTTCTATGCTTGTTGGAATTTCCTGTTTGCTCTTGTGTAATCCATCCACCTTATTTTGGTTTTCCTCAAGTCTAGAGTTAAGTCTTTTTCTGTTAGTATATCGCAAGTAATTGCAAATTTCCAGCCCAACCAAGTTATTTTAACGACTTTATAAAATTAGTTTTGATCTCACACATTCTTGTATTAATTCTCAGAGTGGGTCACTCAAAGGGTTATGTGGAGCTGGAAATGCGTGTTTTTCTTTGAAAAGTTTTGGGGACAGTTTTGGAAACTTAGCCCGTATCTTAGTTTTTTGGTGCTGTGCCAGGAAGCGAGGTCTTGCCCGTTCACAAAAAATGTTAATTCTTTTATTAGTCTTTACTTTACTTTTATTTATTTATTTATTATTCTAACCCTGGACTGCACCAAAAAAGTTTAAGAATAGCTGCGGAATAGCAGAAGGCTAAGTCCAATTTTTAAATAGGAAATCAATAGTTAACCTTCTGCTATTCTGTTGCTATTCTTAAACTTTATTGGTGCAGTCCAGGCCCAGGGTTAGACTAAGAATTAGTAACAGTATCGAGTGATAAAATACGGAAGTCAATATGGTGTGAAACTTCTTAAATCTACTTGTTTGTTTTTCAAAATTGATATGCCTCTGCTCTCTTTTCGCAATAGTATTATTTAGTAGCATAAGGTTTCAGTAAATATATCTTGTTTTCTTTTTAATAACTAATGACTGTTGATGCCGGTATGACATCAGTTTCTTTTCTGTTGGCATTTTGGCATTAAATTTGTCATTGTATGACTTGTGCCTTTGTTTATTTATTTGCAGGTACAGTTATTCTCGTGATGACGATTCACTGTACAATGAGATCAAAAGCATCGTCTGTGATTATATTCCGGAATGTCTCCAGTCGGCAGAGAGTGATGTTGCACTGTCCACCTTATCCTTTGCCTATTTCCTGCTCTTTCTGGACGGTCTGTGTGAATGGGAAGAGGGCTCACGAACCGGTGTCATTCATTCAGACTGGACTAAGGAGCTGGTCCAGTGTCTGTCTCGATTTTCGGCTCCAGTTCGTCTGCGACTGAGAACTCTTTCCAGCAGTGAGCTCAGTGCTGGTGGTGCTGCCTCTGTGTGTAGGCTACCTGCGCGTAAAGCTGTCGCGTCGACGCCTGTTAGCACAGAACTGCGACAGTGCAGCCTTTTGAATGCTCTGAAACAGATCTATGAATTGGAACGGGACGGGTCGTCAGAGGAAGAGCTGCTTACTGATGTCGTCTCAGATTTGACGTCGAAAGAGATAGATGAGGAAACTGTATGTTTACAATAGTTTGCTGTCTGTGCGCGGTTTAACCTTGGTTAAGTTGAACAGCTTTCATGCACACTGATTGTTTATTTTGTCGGACTGCTTATAACACAGTAATATGTGGCATAAACATTGTTTTATGTACGTGTCTCCGTATTTTTCTTTTAATTGCTTAGAGCAGAATTACATAGAACTTAGAAGTAAAGTACAGCTCTTTAAAAACTTTATTTCTCGCGAATTTTTGGAAAGGTCGCAATTTTCGCAAATTTGGCGATCCTCGCGACAATTTTTCACGAAAAACTTGACTTTGCTAAAGTACAACTCAGCAGGCTTCCCATGAATTTCGCGTAAGTTTTATTGTTTCGAGAAATGCTTACGCGAAATTTGCCAAATTTGACGAAAATTACTATCTTTCACGAAGATCGCGGAAAAGGTGAACTTCGCGAAATCAAAGTTTTCAAAGACCTGTACTGCATAGTATGTCTGTTCTGAACAGACAACAAAACGATGTGTGAGTACAAAATTCGGATGTTCGTGATTTGGTCTTGTTAGTGATGTGTGTAATTTTTATTTATCTGACATTTTGTTTTCAGATGCAGTCCATGCTTAAAGAATGCTCACGTCGTCCTTTAAAGACGCCGACAGTCAGTGCAATCCCTACTGTCTGGAATAATTCCGATGGTGTTACTGACAGAATCAGCTTTGTCAGTAAGGACAGTTTCTGCAGTTGTGGACCCTTCGCTACCCTTAGCTCAGCGGATGATGATCTCATGTTAACTATTGTTCTCAGATCTCAGAAACTTCTTAGTTTACGTGGATTGCTTAAAGCCAAGAAACTGGATACAAGTGCTCTAAAACTTCAATTAGAAGGCATCATGGAAACTGGAGGTCGTCACGCTGCGACATCATGGTCTCAGAAAAGGCAGTGTAGTGGCTCAAGATCAGTTGCAACGTCCAAGAAAACTAGATACTGTATTTAATTTTTAGTGCACTATTAACTTGTTAAGCCCGGTTCACGATGGAGTGCTTTGTGCTTTTGCCTTATGTGCTTTGTGCTCAGTGCTCAGGAGACTGGAGACACATAGTTCACGATGCAAAAGCATAATCACAAAAAGCACTGGTCACGTGACATGGAAATTATTCAAAAATTAAATAACCAACACTACGAAAGGTTTTAAGATTAGCGATATAATTGTAATTGCTCAGAAATTAAATGACAAAATATACCTGTGTGTATTGCTTCTCCGAACTAATTTTTAATGAACTCTTGGCATAGGACTATGAAGGAATTTAATACCCATTTTGGAAATGTATCTAAATGGGTATAAAGCTGTTTTCATTAATCGTTTCTTGTCCTTTGTTCCAGCCAATCAACAAAGAGATTGGCTTGATTTGATTGGAGAGCACAAAAGCACAAAGCACTCCATCGTGAACCGGGCTTCAGTGTACTTTTTGTGATTTGTTTTAAGCTTTTTCCGTGCATTCCAGTATGTTGATCTGGTCGGTATTAAAACGGTTATTTTTTGATTTAATAGTAAAATTTCTTTGTTTGTGTTTGTTTTTATTAGAGGAGCAGATTTTCTGTTTATATTATTTTTAGTTAAAACTGAAAATGTTAGACTAAAAGCTAGATTTGTCTCAGTTTGAGTAGTAGCGACCTGCAAAGCCGATAATGTGGGACGGGCCTGGAATGGTGGCCGTCTGGCCTACATTTTGAAAATTCGCTTAATTCAGACTAATTTCGTGTATATGTAGTATATGGTCACCTTTCGGCCCATGTGAACATAAAAGTAACTTCACTAATTTTTATCGACTGAAGTTTTATTGTATGGTGGTTTTAGGCGTGCTCTAGGGTTGGTCTAGATTCAATTTTGGGTTGGGGTTTTTAACGTTTCTGATGGATTAAATGCATAACTTTGCGTTGCATATTGCCGTGGTTCTAAGGTAGGGCTCTAGATACTTGTACACAATTTTTGTCAGAATTTAGTTGATAGCAAGTAGGAGCTCCACAGGTAAAACTGAACTATGTGTCACAGGTGTATAAATCCTAACTAAGGCACAACTAAATAATATATCGTTTAATAGTTAAAATTAATTCCTACGTATCAAAATTATTGAAATTAATAGTTTGATTAAACCCTATCTAAGAGTATACGTACCTAAAACCTTACGTTCGAATTATTCTAAGTCCCAACTTTCTTTCGTAGGACTTTGGCTCGCTTCTAAGACTTATGCCATAAGTACTGACTACCATAAGTCTTATGGTAGTTCTCGAAGGCAGGCAGAAGTAGTTTTCTCTTACGTAAAAGCGAGTTGTGCTGATGTTTTGTTATTGGTTGGTGAATTTAGAAAATAGTCGTGACTTTGCTAGTTCTTAGAATTGACTTGTACTTTGACAGTTGATGGATACTTTGTTCCAATTTTCCAAGTTTTTATGTTTCCTGAACTATTACGAAACAAGCCTGAAAGTGTGAGTCAAAGCTTCGTCAGCGAAAGGCTTGAAAGAGACCGCCTAACTTTTTACACTTTCTGATAGAAAGAGCTTTCGACTTTTCGACAAGGCGTCATTAGAAAGGGGAGATACGGTAACACGTGAGGGGCGGAGCTAGCTGAAGTATAAAAGTCTGTGTTTTGAGTCACTGTTGCTGGTGAGCTGTGTGCTGTTGCTGGTTGCTCGTTGCCTTGCCTTTGTCTTTACCTGTGGTCTGAACTTTGGAACTTGTCTGAACACTATTCTGTATGTCATAACCTGCCCTCTGCTTCATAGTAAAAGCCTAGTGTGTTCACTGATACCTAAGACGAGCAACGATCCACACCTATAACCGTCATAAGGCCTACACGGACCAGATTTTCACGCTTCCACAAACAGAACTTTCGAAGGACCTCAAGGCCTCGTGACATTTGGTAGCAGAGCGTGGTTGGCTCTGTCTACTTCTAGATTCGAGGAAACTGCCAGTCAATCAGCCAGCCACCGCTAGGCGAAGAATCCGAAGAATCGAAGATCCATCAGCAATGAAAATCATCATAGCCTCCTATCAGCTCCTGGTAATCACCGAAAATCGGAAGTCCGAGATGTCCGAAGAACAGTCCTACCTACCAGAAATCCGATGATCCGTCCCACGATCAATCAGAATCCGAGGGAAGACTCAGCCGAAGAAGAAGGCTCAGGCGACTCCGAAGACGACGAAGATGATTTGCCCGATGCCAGTCACTAGACCGTATCAGATGCTTTTATCAGAACTGACAAACCTAGACTCTGAAGCTGAAACAATTGACTCTCAGATGGCCAGTTTGGTTTGTATGTGCATGCTCTTGACTTAGACTTTGATTACTGTAATATTGTAAAGTAATTTTGTAAGCTCCAGGTGCAACCTTGGACAAAGAGTATTAACTCCCGGTCACAACCTGGGCCAGAGTGTTGTAGGACTGAATCCTAGTACGCTCAGGCCAGTCCAGGGTCTTGCTGATTCCTGATACGCTCAGGCCAGCCAAGAGTAGCTGATTCCTGATACGCTCAGGCCAGCAAAGAGTAGACTGATTCCTGAGGCGCTCAGGCCAGTCCAGAGTTTTCTTAGTTTCCCTAGCCCTGTGTTGCTCCAGGTTCTTCCCTGGCCAGTCCTAGTGTTTGTTCTCCCGGTTTTCAACCAGGGCCAGTTCGAGTGCTGTTGAGTTATATGTACTACTTTTCCCGGTTCAGCCGGGGCTAGTAGCGGTAGTTTTTGCGTCACCCCCTCCTCTTGTTGTTATTGTAGTGTATTGTTGTATCATGTACTGTTCGGATCGAGAGGGAGGGAAGAGGGAAACTAAAACCTGAACGCATGATTTTGTTCAAGGAAAGGCCATGAAAGGTTCGGCGAGCAAGAAAAAGTTGACCAGTTTTGACAGATAAACCAGAGCTCTAAGTTTATCAAGGCTGTGAGTTTTCGAATTTAATTCAACGGACAGAGTTTTACACTGAAAAACGGAATTAATTTTTGTGACCGTTGGACGTAACCGCTAAGCATACAGACTGACTAATCCACGATTTTGAAAGCATAGACTGAGGCAGATTAGCATTTAGCGCTACATGTTTTGCATTTGGGCTGATTTGAATTTGAAAAACTAGTTGAGATGTTATACATACAGTTCCTGAAAATGTGCACAGCTAGCAGTCATAAATGCTCGAATTTTGTGGCGGCATCAGAGGCTTCATCTGGTAAGCTGACCAGACAGAAAGGGTCAATAGATTTGAATTTTTTGTCAACGTTTTGAACTTAGTTACTTTCAGTCAAAGCTACCTATCCGAGCGCTAACCTTTATTACTTCACACTAAACAATAACTGCCACGTAAACGCTTTGCTGAATTTTGAAAAATCTTCTTAGCTTGCAATGTAATCGTTTAATTTCGATACCTACTATGCAGTTTTTCGAAATTATGAGTATGCAATCTGTTGAAGTACATTAACATTTTGCGCTAATCTGCTACATTCATCAAATAAGTAGTAGGCGCGATTACACATTTTCTGGTCCGACCTTGATAAGGAATTTCAAATTTCCAGTGTTTTCAGTACTGCTCTAATTAATCAATTAATTGCTGCACATTTTCGAATATTATTTACTGAGATTTAACTTGTAATTTAGATTTACGTGCTCCACTATCATCAGCAAGTTTAGTTCTGAGCTACATGCGCTTAGACAGCCTTAATCCTTTAGATTTGCCTTCCGATTAAGACTGTTGTGCAGTTTGCCTTCTGATTAAGGCTGGTATTTGTCCTTCGCTGCGATTTCGTAGTGATCCTGAAATTAGTGCTAGATCCTGCGTATGTCGTTCCAGTTTCACTCAACTCCAACTTATTTGTGCCAATTTAGTCGAGTTTGAAATTTAAAATTCGATATTTAAAATTATGCTAGCAGTCACTGGACCTAGTACTGTAGAGTAGTGTTTTAGAACGGCCGGGTGGCGCCGGCCGGCGGCCGGCCGCTCGGCCGGCGACCAGCGTCACCGTCTGGCCGTCGGGCCGGCGGCCGGCCGTTGGCCGTTCTTGGCCGTTCAGCCGCCGGCTGGCCGGTGGCCGGCGGCTGGCCGGCGGCTATCAACACACATTTTTGAGTGTCTAAGCCTGCAAATTGAAATAGTTAAATTATGCATTACAAAGACAAATTAAAGACTGAAGGTGAACTTTATCTAAGTGGATAAAGTAAAAATTGTTTTCAATTTGTTTTGTAATGCATATTGTAAATATTTCAAATTTCAGTGCTTAACTACTCAAATATGTGTGTTGCTAGGCCGCCGGCCAGCCGCCGGCCGGCCAGCCGGCGGCTGACCGGTCGAACGGCCAACGGCCGGCCGCCATGGCCAGGCTCAGCCGGGCCGGCCGCCGGCCGAAAAGCCGCCGGCCGGCCGGCCGCCGACCAGCGTCCACCCGGCCGTTCCTCTACTCTACAGTACTATTTCCGGTGTGCGCTACTTTCATAAAAGCCTATCGAAAACTAAAAATTCAAACTCGATACACTGGAACAAATAATCTTAGAACACTGGGGACACCCGCAGGTCCCTAATCTCAGGTCACTACACCCGCGGCGTAGGACAAATACCGGCCTTAATCAGAAGGCAAAACTACATCAGGCCTTAATCGGAAGGCAAATCTACAGGAAGCTGTCTAGGCGCATGTAGCTCAAACTACTCTTGCTCGTAAAGTGGTGCACGTCAATCTAAGGTACGTCAGTGAAATCTCAGAAACTTCAAACTCGAGACTGCGCAGCAATGCATCGGTTTCGCGCCGTAACTCAAAACTGAATTAACTCAAGCTTATCTAGCTCGGACCTGTAAACGTAATCGCTGCTAACATCTTGATCTGCTAATGCCGCAGATTAGCTCAAAATGTAAAGGTGCTACAAAAGATTGCAGACTCATAACTTCTTAGAAAAACTGCACAGTAGGTATCGAAATTAAACGGAACATTCAAGCAAAAATTCTTCTAAATTCGCTTCAGTCAGGTTACAAAACTGCTAATCAAAACGTTGACAAAATTCAAATCTATTGACCCTTTCTGTCTGGTCAGCTTACTCATGAAGCCTCTGATGCCGCCACAAAATTCCTAGCATTTATGACTGTTAGCTGTGCACATTTTCAGAGACTGTATGTATAACATCTCAACTAGTTTTTCAAATTCAAATCGAGCTCAAATGCAAAACATGTAGCGCTAAATGCTAATCTGCCTCAGTCTATGCTTTCAAAATCGTGGATCAGTCAGTCTGTATGCTTAGCGGTTACGTCCATGGGTCACAAAAATTAATTCCGTTTTCAGTTAAAACTCTGTCCGTTGAATTAAATTCGAAAACTCACAGCCTTGATAAACTTAGAGCTCTGGTTTATCTGTCAAAACTGGTCAACTTTTTCTTGCTCGCCGAACCTTTCATGGCCTTTCCTCTTTGAACAAAATCATGCGTTCGGATTTTCTTTCCCTCTTCCCTCCCTCTCGATCCGAACAGTACATGATACAACCGCCCATTACACTAGCTAACAGCAGGGAGGTGACGCAAAACTACTGCTACTAGCCCGGCTGAACCGGAAAAAGTGTTATATAACTGTATAATTTTGGAAACTAATAGAATATAAAAAAGAACAGAGCAAACCAGTGACAGCGACTCACGAATCGTTTCAGAATAGGCCGGTAGAACCTTTAAGGCACTAGTAGACTGAGAGAAATCTGGAAGACCACGATAAGCCATCTTTGATTGAAGCTCTTCCTGAAAAAGGACAAACTTTCATGAACAAAGGACCGAACTATATGCAAGTAAAACAAACTATATATATAATTAATAAGTAAGGGGACTATACCAACAAAATGCCCAGCGTTCAAAATCTTCAAACTGCACACAGACAGACTCTAACGTAAAACTAAACGCAGTCACACAAATATGTTATTGTCACAGTCTTACGAAACAAAACAAAAAAATATATATATATATATATATATATATATATATATATATATATATATATATATATATATATATATATATATATATAATATATATATATATATATATATATATATTAGGGATCGACCGGATATCCGGATCCGGATCCTGCCGGATATTGCAGATCCGGATCCGGATCCGGCAGAAAAACCATCCGGATCCGGATCTTTTTTTCAGTTAAGTTAACGAACCAAAGGAAATTTATTACTGAAACTAAAATATTAATGCCTGGAGCGCTCAAAATTAATTTCTAGAAGCGAATTTTCGTGTTAAGAGTGTGGCTTTTACTGGAGGCTGCCGCCCCCAGACCCCCGTCTACCTTAATATTCAACTGAACCCGAATCAGTAGACGTTGATATTTTGTTAACTATTTTTTATGCATGTCAGGTTAAGTGAATTTTTTAATTTAACCATAATTATATATATGTATATATGTTTTTTATAAATTACTGTTAAATAGGTGTCCATGCGTATGGTTATTTTCCTACATCTATAGACAAAAAATTAACTAATTTGCAATTTTCAGACTCCTTTACGTGTTGGGTTTTCTACATTTTAAGTTGTGCTTTTCTGAATTTTCAAGTGATCCTTTTAAGAAAATGGTTTCCTTCAAATTCTCGGTAGTAGCAAAATCTTATATAACTCTACTTTACTGCGTTTAACCATACGTACTTATATATATTGCAAAATTATTAGACAAGTAAGCTTAAGTGACTTGTAAACTCAGAAAATTTAACTTTAGTGAAATTTTTAAGATGGTTCCAAGTAAAATATATAGATCAGCAAATTTAAAGATTTTTATGAGCATGTACTGCCGTTTCACAAATATACTGAATATAGCAAGCTTAACAAAAAAAATCACCCGAAATTTTAACAAAAAAAATCACCCCACCCTGACTCACAGGAAAGTCGCAGAGACCCAATTTTTTGCATGGTGATAGCCACACATCTCGACATTACAGCCTGTGAGTTTGAGCCCCTAGGCCCTCTACATGCGTTCAGGGCAGACCTTTAAGTGAGGGTACCCAAAAGTGACCTCAAAAACGTTCATGGCCGAAGTTCGAATTTCGGCTGCTATTTTCTAAGGGGAAACCCTAGGCAACCCATATTGTGCATGTGACATGTCCTGACTATGGGCTATCGATACATATATAGAAGTTCCCAGTTGGACCTCTGAGCCGTCCTGGGGTGGGTGATTTTTTTTGTTAAAATTTTAACAAATAAAAAATCATTTTTATGTTTCGTTACTGAAGTCAGAACAGCAGCTAGAGCAAAACTAACGTCAAAATCGAGCTCAGCGACCTCGAAAACCCTTATATACGTTGTTTTTGAGGTTGCCTGACACTTCTGGGAGTCCAACCTGGTAACCAGCCGGGCCTGGACCGTCCAACGGTAAACGTGATCCCAGAAGTCAGTATTAGCCCATAGTAACCTAAAAACTAATGCCAGATTTGAATTCAGCGCCCTCGAAAACGCCCTAGGACATGTTTATAGCCACTTCGGACGGTCCAGTTGGTACCTGGAGGGTCCGGACGGGTCCGGCAGGGGTCACGTGACCGTGAGCCATACCCCAGCAACATACAAAGTTCTGAGTTTCTCTGCCAAAATGCCTGGAAATAGGTTATAATCACTCACAAACACGAAAAAACAACGTTTTAGCCTTTAAAACGGCACTTTAGAGCCACCAGACTTCATACTGGACGCTGTCGGGGGCCGTCAGTTACCACTAAGACTTCGGCGGGGTCAGTTGCCTTAGTTGGAGCACTAGGCTAGCGGTTTGGGGTGATGAGAAAAAAACTGATGAGAAAAAGTTGCTAGCTGCTCTCTGGGATCCGATCCGCCACTGATTTTTTTTTGTTAACGGGTGATTTTTTATTTGTTAAACCTTTAACAAAAAAAATCACACATTTTCGTCTAATGCTACTTACTGGTAGGTGGTAGAGCAACGAAACTGGGGTGGTTTTATTTAGCCCAAGACCTATCCATGGGTCCTCAAAGTAATCGATTTGGTTTAGTTTTGCGAAAGTTCCAGCCAAAAAACCGAATTTTGATTTTTTTTGTTAAGCTTGCTATACATAAATAGATAAATATAAGCATATATAAATGAGCGGTGCTGACTACTTTCATCCTAACGATTTCGTTCCTAATATATATGTAATGAAAAAGAAAATTCGGAGTTTGTTTTCGTATCGGTTGCGCTGAGTCTTGCTAGGCTTGCTACAAAGAATTTAACTGCCGGTATGCAACAACATAATCGAATTAACTGGATCAAAACGTTTTTTAAATTGAAAATCCAGGTTGCTATTAAAACTATAACTTGAATTATTTATTCGTAAATAACTATTTTTAGCAGCAACGGTATTGGTTTTATTTTTCTCAAGCTCCATGTAAGAAGTTAATGTTAATGTTAATCTACTTAAGCTGAGTTTTTTTTAAAACTTTGATTGTTAAGCGTTCCATGTTTGCGGCTGTGGCTTATTCATACATTTCAAAAATTCGTTATATACTTATATACTTAGCGAAAATTGTTTGTTTCAAGCTAAATGTTTAAGTCATTTGCAGCATTCAAAGAAAGAGAAATTGTTGAAACGTATTACATAAATTCACTACCAGCATTAAAACATTACCAAATCCATAAAAAACCCATAAGCATTAGCAAAATCAAAGAACAAAATTTAAAAATTTGCATGTATATATTTTGATAACTAAATCCGAATCCGGCCGGATCCAAACTGGATCCGGATCCGGATCCGGCAAAATTTTGGATCCGGTCGATCCCTAATATATATATATATGTGTATATATATATATATATATATATATTTATTTATTTATATATATATATATATATATATATATATATATATATATATATATATGCACAAACTTTTCGTTGCTGCATCCAGCGTCGTTTAGTCTCACTGTCCGTCGACGATGCCGCTCCATAGGGAGAGGACTGACCGAGAGGACTCCCCGAGCTGGTGCTTTCCGTACTGCTCAGCATCAGATGCGGTGTTCCATCAGTCCCCGGCGACGACCCATAAAGATGTCCGACACCACCCATCTGAGAAAACTGCGGCATAGGGTTCGAGGAGGCGGGACTGGTACTGGCGGTATTCTTGAAGGGCTGAAGGCTGGCTGCAATCTTTCGAAGCTGCTGCTGGTGCGCTGTAGCGCCGCCAGCAGTCCGCAGAACGTTGCTGCTGGTTGTACTGGTGCCGGACGGTCCTAGCGATGGGGACGGCGAGTAGGCGGTGGAGGGAGAGGAGTCTAAGGGAGGGGGTCGCCTGGAGCTGGGAGTCAGCTGTGCCTGAGGGTCACCAGCTGGCAGGGACATCGGGTGGGGAGGAAAGGGGGAGGAAGTCGAGGAAGAGGACCAGGTAGAAGCGCTGTACTCGCTGGTACTGCTGCTGGAGGATTGTATAATCCTAGAGCTGGCGGAGGTGGTTCGCCCACCTCCCACCATACCAGCGCCACTTCGGGGACTGTGGTGACCGGTGGCTGCAGGCCCCCCACCGCTGGCATACTTAGCAGCAGCGTATTCCTTTGCACCATGACCAGTGGACGACATCTGGTGAGCCCATTAAGAAGAGAACCAACGGGGGGCAAGCAAACGGGTCGTTGCAGATTGTATATATGTAAAAATCAAAAATCTAAAACTAAAAAATAAAATAAAGTTGGAAAAAAGTGATGTATATCATGACAGATTATAGGATTCGCATTCATAATAATACGTAGACGAGTGAAAAGTCCCTGGAGACAATAGGGGTAACGGAGATTTGGAGTGGGCACAATCTTCCCCAATTTTTTTCAGTTTTTATGCTAAAAATAGCATTATCAGCCGTTTCTAACGACAAAAACCATAGAAAAAAGTGGGGTTGATTTCGAAAAAAGTTGGGAGGTGGGCCTGGCTAAATAGGAGAAGGGGATCGCTAAAATTCAATTTGGGGGGAGCAGTAGCAGCGTAATGGAAGAGGACCGGGCCCCCCTCTCTTTGGGATGTCGGGCCCCTATGAAAATTTTTTGCATTGCACCCTTTCATGAAAATTTTCACAAATTTGTAAGAAACAAAAATTTTATGAAACCTCCGTGAACAGGGGTGCACTTAAGGGGGGGGGTCGTGGGGAATTTGGGGGAAGTCTAAAAAGCGGGCCCACTCCCTAAATATCTCCAAAACTGGGGTTTTTTACTGATGGGGGCGGAGGGCACCTCCCCCCACTCGTTCCCCTCCCCGCTTACCCTGAGCTGAGGTGCCCAGAAAATGCCAAATGGTCAGCATTTTTGGTCAGAATTTTCAAAAATGTTCCGGCTTCGCTGGAATGATTTGGTCAAAAATCGTTTTTGGTGCTAAAACTTAATTTTTGAGGTCTTTTAAGGTGGCGATTCCCTTTGGTCACATTTTTATACTGGGAAAACCCGCTTTGATATGATGAAAACAGCACTTTGGTAGTAAAATATATATGATACAATGGTGTTTTGTAGAGTTTGGCAATTCTACCATAAACGCATCAACCATAATTTAGGGTAAAATTTGACAATTTTTCAAGCGCTGCAGTGCTAAATGTACTCAACATAGAATGCAAAGCGTGGTATCAAATTGAAGCTAAATTAAATACCTGGGGACGATTTTTTGTTTATTCATTTATGTGTAGCTCATTTGCAGTAATCGAGAAAAAACCGAAATCGGAGCCGATTTTCAAACTTTAAGTCACTTGTTCTCACTATCACGACAATAGTTTTGTGCAAATAAAAAATCGTCCCTGGGTATTTACCCAGTGTTTACCTCTGCAAAATTTCAGCTTTCAAGTCCTTGTCTATCTAGAGAACTTTCAATTGAAAATAAAAAATACAAAATTTGGCAATTGCTCAATGTCAAATCACTTAGCTAATTCCAGGCTCATTTTGCGGCCGGCTCGTTGTATTCATTACATACATAGGTGCATAGGTGTGGCTGGGCAAAAAATCTGGGGGGGGGGAGGGGGGGGGGTTCCGACGGAGGGTGGGGGGGGGTCCGCCAAATTTCCCAAAAAACCCTAAATTTTCAATTTTTTGCCATTTTTGGCCACTTTTTGGCCAAAAATCGGGGGGGGGGGCCTAGCTAAAGTCTGAAAAATCTGGGGGGGGGGTCGCGAAAATTTGTCAATTTGGTGGCGGGTCCCCCCCCACCCCATAGGTGTACCACCTGTTTGGGTTGGGGGGGGGAAGTAAAAAGTCCAAATCTGGCTTGGGGGGGTCTCAAAAATAGGAAATTTTCAAAAAAACTGTACCCAAACTGTACCCAAATTTTTTCAGCTAAAAATGACCCTTTTTGGACATAAAATCGACTATTTTCGACATAAATCTAATAAAAAACCACTCGTATTGCGTTTTAAAACCTATTTCTTAGCGTTTTTAACTGTTTCTAGACAATTTTTTCAAAAAATTTTTGAAAAATTGCAAAAATTTTTGCAAAAATTTAGTATTTTTTCTCTTGTTTGGACCCCATTTTAGGGGGGGAGGGGGGTCTGAGCTCGGCTTGGGGGGGGAGTAGTCGAGGTCGGGTATGGGGGGTGGGGGGTCTGGCCTCTCCGTGGGGGGGTCTCACAGGGGGTAAACTGTAGCCTGGTTCACCTATGCCCCACCCCCCCCCCTAACACACCTATGCATAGGTGTTTGTAACGAAGATTTGGGGTGGGGAGGCTCCCCCCAACTTTTTCTGGGAGGGCCCCTCTGGAGACCCCCTAACCCCCTCCAGGACCCCCCAACCCTCCCCCAAAAACTTTTTCATTTTGTATTCCAAAAATCGCATTTTCAGCCGTTTCTACTGATGAAAAACATCTAACCCTAAAGTAATTTTAACATTAGACAGTGGTTTTAAACTGAAAAACTTGATTGCCAACATGTTTCCAAGTCCAAAATAAGGTCAATATTGAGTCATAAGATCTATAATACAGTTAAAAACGTGTATTTCTCATAATACTAAACAGTTTGAGCCAAACATTTGGACATTTTTGAAAATTCTTTCAAAATTTACCCTAAAAATACCCAATTTTTGGCCATTTTTCGCGCCTTCGGCGCGACCTCCCACCCCCAGTTTGGGGGAGGGTTGAAAAAGGGCTTGGGGGGCTACCCCCCCAACCCCCCCACCCCCCCCCCCACCTTACACCTATGGTTGCATACATGATTACATGGGTGTATATACGTGTAGAAGAAAATGAGAGGGACGGGGCGGTGCGGTAGGCAGATGTCGTCTACCAGGCTACAGTTTGCCCCTGTGAGACCCCCCACGAGAAGGCCAGACCCCTCCCCCCATATCCGACCTCGACTACTAACTCGAAACTTGATTTCCAACATGTTTCTGACTCCAAAATAATGTCAATATTATACAAGTGCAGGTGTGGCTTGCGAAAAAAAGTGGGGGTGGGAGTTTAAAAAAAGTTGGGAGGGGGTCTGGCAAAAAAGGGGGAGGGGGGTCGAAAAAAGTCGATTTGGGGGGAGGGATAAGAAAAATTTTCGAGGGGCGGGTCGGCGAAGAATTGGTTTTTTCGTTAAAAAACAGAAAAATTTTCTCAATTTTCAGCTATTTTTAGCGATTTTTCTGGTAATTAAGCGAAATTTAGCAATTTCTTGCTAATGTTTTGTAAATTTTCGAATTTTTGGCTAAAAATTGCACAAATTCAGATAGATACAAAAATTTTTAGGGGGAGGGTCGGGGACCCCTCTTGGGGGCGGGGTGCCATTCCCACCCCCCCCCCCCGGCCCCGACACACCTATATATGCTCCATTAATATTGAGTCAGAAACTCCATAAAACTGTTAAAATCTTGTATTTCTCGCAATAATGAACTCATTAAGCCAAAAATTTGGATATTTTTGAAACATTTTGCAAAATTTGGCCTGAAAACACCCAATTTTTGGCGGTGGCCCCAAAAAGTTTGGCACTTATTTAGATGGGGGGGCGATTTTTTCGCCTTGGTCCCCCCCCTTATGGTTCGAAAAAATTTTTTGTCTCCAATTTGGCTGAGAATTTGCCCCCAGTGTAAATCGAGGTCGCTGATTTCAAAAATCGAATCGAGAGATCGATCCGATCGATCGATCGATCACCAGAGTCGATCGATCAAAATCGAACAAAAAAATTTTTGTCACCAATTTTCGCGAAAAGTCGCCCCTAGGGTAATTCGGAGGCGCTGATTCCGAATCTGAATGAAGAAATTGCTAATTTTTAGTTGTATATAAATACGTAACGTAATTTTAGCAAAATTCCTTTTTTCTAAATTTGGAGTGAAGGGATGGGAGGGACCTCCATTTTTCGGTGCCCCGCTTTCGACGCTGCCCCCTCCATTTTTCGGCAAGCACCCACTTTTTTGGGGGTCGCCCAAAAACGTCATAACATGAAGTTTCTGAGATAAAATTTTCTCAATTTATGGCTTTATAAGTTCATTTTTGGCTTCAAAACAACGATTGTTTGCGTTTTAATCTTAAGAATGCTAGTTTTAGCTAAAAATTTAGGTAAATTTATACCTTAGCCCCACCCACTTTTCGGAAGTCCTCTCCCCACTCCCTAACCCCTCCCTCACGTTCAAAACAAAAAGCTGCCAGTGTACAGGTGCTTGCTTACTCTTGACATCTCAGACCTGCCTCTAACTCACTAGAGGTTCAGGAAGGTTAAACTGCTTATCATCGTAAAAAGCGCATACTCGAACAGTACGACAAGTAAGTATCACCATACATTTGGTTCGAATTCGAAACTTCAGTTTGCGCTTTTGTTTTTCCTTGGCTAATAAAGATTTGTGGAAGTGCTAACATCAGCGCAGTTTGTCCTATATGAATGAATATACTGAAGATCTTACGGTCGGTGGTTCGATCTCCAGAGGCCACAAAACTTTTTCGGCTTTAGCCAATCCAGCTAGCCACCCTTTACTGGTCGGTAAATGGGTACCACTACGGTGGGAAGGTATCAGGGCCGGTCGTCCTGCTGTCATCATTTGAGGTACCACTCCTGGCTCTACGGTTTAGACTTCGGGAATGAGCCTTGGCACCCGTAGTCCTGTGGCAGGACGGAGATGTCTCTATGGGGTGGGCTTTTTCTAGGCGGAAAACGTGGGGGTGGGGAAGTGGGGGGGACGCCCCCCCACCCTACTAGTGGATGGGAACCCAAGAAGTGGGGGTAATCGAATGTGACCTAAAATTACCAAACATGCAGTAAAAATAACCTGTTTTCCACGTATACCGCTACAACTAAGCTAAATGTGCTCAAAAATTAAGTTTGAATATCAAAATAGACGATGTTTGAACACAACATTCCGGAAAATTTTTGAAAATTTTGACCAAAAATCCTTAGAACTTGGCATTTTCCGGACACCTTATAGTGAGTGGGAGGAAGCCCAAAAACGTGGAAGGGAGAGGTCGAGTGGGGGGAGTCCAAATACGTGGGGGCCTACCCCCCCCCCCGCCCCCCACTAAAAAAGCCCAGGGGGCAACCTTTACCTTTCTTGTCCTAAGTTCACTCAAGTGGCTAAATTTCTAAATATTTTCCTGGTTCACCTGGTTTTTGCTAAATTTTTGCCTGTTTGAATATTAAATCTACCCATTCTTGGGATATCCGCTTTGCAGTGTATGCTATAAAATAGCTCCGTTTTATCATGTTTCGGAAAACTTTTCGCCTACCCTCACTGGATTTTTCCTACGTGGGGGGGCCCAGAAATCCGTCGCCCCCCCCCCAGGACTCGGGCCTTCCCCCCCCCAGAACCCTCCACCCTAAAGTGTCCGGAAAAATAGGGTTTTGAGGGAAAATTTTTCCGGCTTCGCTGGATTTTTGCCCATTTTTAAGCATTTTTTAGCTATTTTAGGCTTAAATTTAAGTTAAAAATAGTCAATTTTTTAGCTCAGCAGCAAAAAAGCTATTTTTAGACATTTTATAAAAATTTTTCTTCCCCCCCTCCAGAAATTTTTGCCTAGGAAAAAGCCAGGGCCCTCTGAAATTCGTAGAATAAGTCCAGCTCAGCCACCTCTTTTCTGCCATAAAAGCGCAGAATATAAGTTACATAATATGCTTGTAAATCTACATAAGTGTGTCGTATTTCCTTGTATATGTTTTAATTTCAGGGGCTGAGCAGATCTGGCTCACTCCTTTCGTAGTTCGCTGATAATAACTTCTAAAACAATGCTAACACAGTGACGCATCTGCCTTCAACCAGCCTTCTTCTTTTTTTCCTTGACGGTCAGTGGGGCGTGCCCATGTCCACCAATCAGCCTTATCCCTCAGCTTGTTGGATCCAGGTTTCATCGATGCCAATGATTTTTACTACTGCCGTTTAGGAAGTGTATACTAGGTTGTTAATTTGTTTTTCTTTAGTTTTCTGTGATTTTAGTAATGTTGTGATTTTTACGGTGTTTGTTCATATTATATATATACTTGATGTATGATCTTTGTAAATACATTTATTAGTATTAGTTTATGTTTATACTATTTTGTTTTTGTTTGTCGTCATGTTTTAACTTATGTATGCTTGTGTTTGTTATTGTTTTGTGTAGCTTTTGGGGGTTTATTTTATTGAGTAGTTGGTTGTGTTTGTTTATTATTGTATTAAAAGCACTTTTTTAGGTCTTAGGTCTTTCAGTTGTAGATCTTTTCAGGAAAGCCTCCCTTGCCCAGAATCCGCAAAAACCTGAACATATGACCGATATTTAATGTGGAGTGTTTTCGAAAACGCTGACTTGAATTATCGCAACATTTTTTACGGAATTCGAATTACAGTCGAAAGGAGGGACCAAGTCTACTGAAAAGGTTTTGTTCTAAAATCTGCTGAAAACGTCTATGGCGAATCGACAACATTCAAATCTCTCCAAATCAAGACATCATTATTTGAACTCAGCGTTGACAACATACCCATACTAAATTTTAGCTCATTTGACTAAGGTTTACGGAATCTGGGCCTGGGGGTGGGGCCTTCCTGAAAAGAAAAGGCGTTTTCGAGAACTGTTCTCAGGAACAGCTGAGTGTTCGACCAGCTCTCCAACGTTGTCTACTCGGTGGGCGCTGAACACTAAAACCTCTAGCTTATGCGAGAAGATGCGTTTGAATAAACAAAAAATCTGAATAAGATTGATATTGATATTACATTTAGGGATGCATCGGGGACTGGCCCCAGCCCCAGTAGTCAGGCCACCGCCCCGGTTGTTAGACTTCGGTCCTGACCGATGCCAAAAATTAGCAAAGTTTTTGACATGTTTTGACCAAGATTTCGAAAGTCAAAAATAGATCGAAGTGTTTACAAATGGTTTTTCTCACGGATTTGCACGAAAACAACAATAGTAACTTTGTATTCCAGAAATTGCAGAATTTGAATTTTTATGAAAGTTAGCGAAAATTTTTTAATTTGGACCCCCAATTTCCAGGCCCCGGCCCCGGTGCGCGTCTCTGATTATATTTAGCAGAAGGTCTCAAACTAATGTATCATGTAAAAGTAGTGTTATGTGATAGGTGGTCTCAATTATAAGACAATCAAATTGATTCTATGATCTCAACAGAATTATGAATTTTTCGTATGTTACCCAATGATTACCACTATTTCAACTGCAGTCGCACATTAGGGTTTGTGGTAATTTATTGTACAGTGACGGAATTATCTTGGATTCTATAGACCGTAGCAGCCAAGTAATCATCGGTAGAACCAAGAGTACATAATAGATAAGAGTGACAGCTGGTAGGCTCAAGGTACCCTAACAGCTGACCTCCCTCTAAACGTGTTCCTAGTGACCCACCGCAAATGTGTACGCAGTACACGTTTCTGTAGGACTCTAAAACACATTGCGTGCGTCAGATTTAAGTCTACTTCGAGCATTAGAATGCATGCATAGCGGGCCACGAACTCGTTTCCAGTGAACATACACATTTGTGGGGGGGTCAGCCGTTAGTAAACAGAGCATGTACCTGAAGCTGATAACAGAGAGCTTGCCTGCTGTTACACTCTTGTATATTTATGTATTTCTTCTAGAACTAAATTATACCGGCAGTAGGCAGGAAAGCTAAGCCTCAAGTTGAGCAGCTAATAAAATAATTGGTTTTCCTAATTTTCTGACAGTGGATACTGTACTAACTGTCATAGAGGTGTCGGATTAAAATACTCTGAGCAAATGTGCGCAATAGCAGCTGCAGTGATTTTAACATGGACTCGTTTGCCCACTTGAAAAGCGATTGAAACAGTCATAAAGAACAAAAATCTACTTACAAAACGAAATATCTTTTGAATCATTTACTATGCTTTTCCGAGAGTTTACGGTACATTTAATGTTGCCTACAGCAGTTGCTTAAACTGGGTTATCTCAAATCCAGTACATTTTGGTAACATTGTTCAATGCGAAAAATTACTCAGCAGACTGAGAGCTTTCGATTGAGTACCTATATGACTAGGTTTAGACAACTTTTTATTTTTACCTCACTTTGAGGTCTGCTCCACGAAATATGAGAGGTATCGCAACAATTGTTGGTTGAGGGTAATTGGGTCACATATAGGTCAGTCTGTGAAAGTTTCGTCAAAATCCGTCAACGTTTGCCTGCTGCACAGTAAAAGTGTGACCAAAGGGAATCACCACCTTAAGCTTAGTTACAGCAGTATACATATACAAGTAACAAAAATGCTCCGCACAAAAGGGGATAATATGTGTGTTGGGCCTATGTCTGTCGTTTAAATTCCGGTTGAGAAAGCAAGTATATAAACCGGCACAGCAAGTTTGGGTGGGTGGTTCTATGGCGAAAGTTGTTCAGTTCGATGCAGGCCTTCATTTGACTCGAAATTTGACCACTTTTGAAAATTTTAATTTTTGACCCAAAATCGCCTAAGTCCCCACCCCACCCCACCACAGGCCTCTACAGCCACTTTAGGTACGCACTTCTATGACAAAAGTTGCTCAGTTCGATGCGGGCTTAATTTGACCACTTTTGAAAATTTTAATTTTTGACCCGAAATCGCCCAAGTCCCCACCCCACCCCACCACAGCCCTCTACAGCCACTTTAGGTACGCACTTCTATGACAAAAGTTGCTCAGTTCGATGCGGGCTTTCATTTGGTACCAAATTTGACCACTTTTGAAAAATTTTATTTTTGACCCAAAATCACCTAAGTCCCCACCCCCACCCTACCACAGCACTCTACAGCCACTTTAGGTACGCACTTCTATGACAAACCCCCTACCCGATTTACCCTTCAAACGGCAAAGTGGAGCCAGTCCAGCAAAATGGGTGGGTCGGACGGCAAAACGGACTCCGGGAATGAGCTGGGCGCACCAGAAAACCTCTATAGACAAAGTTTTGAGAGGCCGTGCACAGTCATATATGGTGTTCTTGTAAGTCGGTACCGACTTGACCCTCCCGACAGCAAAGTGGAACCAGCCCAGCAAAATGGGTGGGTCGGACGGCAAAACGGACAGCGGAAATGAGCTGGGCGCACCAGAAAACCCCTATGGACAAAGTTTTGAGGGCTATGCACAGTCCTATATGGTGTTCTTGGAAGTCGGTACCGACTTGACCCTCCCGACAGCAAAGTGGAACCAGCCCAGCAATATGCAGGGTATTTTTTAGGGATTTTTTTCGGGGGGGGGGCTTCCCGGGGGGGGGCCCGGGCCCGGGGGGGGGGGAGAAATTTTCGGGGGGGGAAAGATTTTTTGCATAAATGAGCCAAAAAATGGTATTTTTTGGCGTATTTTGCATGGTGAAACGTTAAAAGTTCTCAAAAATGCCAGGATTTAAGCTAAAAATAGCTATTTTTACGAAAAAATCTTCGGCGAAGCCGAAAAATTTTTGAAAATTTGCCTATTTTTGGCAAAATTTTGGGAATCCAAAAAATCCCGGGGGGGAAGCAAAAATCCCGGGAGGGGGCGACTTCGGGGGGGGGAAGGCATTTTCGGGGGGGAAGGTCAATTTCGGGGGGGGGGCCCGCCCCCCCCTGTAAAAAATACCCTGATATGGGTGGGTCCGACGGCAAAACTGCTTACGGGAATCAATTCGCCGTGCCAGAAAACCTTTGTATGAAAGAATTGAGCTTTCTAAGTCGAATACACAGCGAGAAATTTCGATTTTTCATTTTTCGAATTTTCACCATTTTTGACCGGCCACTGTGGTCGCATGGGAAGTGATAGAGAAACGAGACTTAGCTATTTAGTTAGTTCAATATATGTAGTTTCTGAATATAAAAAGAAATCGGCTCCAGCTCTTAACGTTCGAGCTGCGCAGCGACCACAAAAATGGTCACTTTTCGCTCTGAGCCGACTTTGCGGCGCCGCTGCGGCGCTGTGGCGCACCTGAAGCGCAAAAAAGTAGCGATTCTTAAATGGCGCATGGGGTACTACCAGACCCTATACCCCTTTAGGTCCGGCCTCCGCTGCAGATTACGTGAAAGAGGCGGAAATTCAGGACAATACGACCATTAAATAGGAGAAACCGGAAAAAAGAAAAAAACATCGCCGCCATAACCGGTCCGGGGCACAACTTTTTAACGGAAAGTGATACGGGGCTGAAACTTCGCACACATACTAAACTCGATGTGCTCTACAATTTGCGCATGAAATCTGCGCAGGATCTGCGCAGGATTTTGCGCAGCCTCTGCGCAGCTTATTTTACGGTGTCTCCAGGGACTTTTGACACATATTATAGGGGTCGCTGCCGCGACCCCTATGATACTGTATGTTTAGCACTTTTAGCCCATTTTATTCCCTGGCTTATTTTTACTGGGGGGGGAACTCGGCGACCTCCCCCCCATAACCCAGAAAATTGCCAAATTTTACCATTTTTACCCTAAAATTTCAAAAAGTTTTCCGGCTTCGCCGGATTTTTAACAAAATTTCGTTATTTTAGCTTAAAAACACCTAAAATTAGTCATTTTAGCGATTTTTGGCAGATTTTGCACAAAAAACGTTAAAATCTGCAAAATGTTTGCCAAAAATATGCCCCCCATTTTTGGTGAGCCCCCCCATAAATTTTGGCCTAAAAATAAGCCAGTTATTCCCCCCTCTTGGGGCAGCAAAATAAGGTCAATACTGAGTCAGAAAGTCCATAAAACTGTTAAAAACGTGTATTTCTCACAATAGTGGACACTTTAAGCCGACAATTTGGAAATTTTGAAGTATCTTGCAAAATTTACCCTAAAACACCCAACTTTTTAGATTTTAGGGGGGTAGTTTGGGAAATGGCCCTTTTTCGACATATATATACAAGTAGGAAAAATGCTCCTTGCAGTCGCATGAAAAAGTTAATATGAGCTATGATGGTCAACATTTAAATGTGTCAAGGACAAGATTTAAAATGTTTAATATGAGCCAACATTTAAATAAGTAGAGGACAAGATGTAAACGGCTAATATGAGCCGCTACTTTGAATCCAACACTGAATTGGCTTGCATGAATAACGACGCATAAACATTAATTTTGCAAAGCTGTACGTAAATGTTTTCTTCTCCACCGCTACATCCAAGCACAGATTTAAGGCCACCATATAAGTCGACAAAACGAAACCGAAGTCCAATCAAATGAAGAAACGAAAACGTGGAACTTATGTTGTGAAATCTTGAGAAATCACATTTGAAGTTATCATCGCAAGCATCACATTCACTCAATATTCCAAAGCCAATCAAATCGTTTATAAACACTGATGCTTATATGTCAACCGTAAACTGTATATATGTTTGCCATTTTAGTCGCGTCAATATGAGCCCAAGAGAAACGTAGCGGCTCATATTAGCCGTTTACATCTTGTCCTCTACTTATTTAGACGTTGGCTCATATTAAACATTTTAAATCTTGTCCTTGACACATTTAAATGTTGACCATCATAGCTCATATTAACTTTTTCATGCGACTGCAAGGAGCATTTTTCTTACTTGTCCTCCGCCTAGTTTTTGGGAACACTGCCATAACTGTGGCAGCAGCAATCACAAATCCCACCAGTGAATTCCCCATGCCCAATAAGCTTTGCAAGCAAAATTTCAGCCTTTCAGCTATCTCCAGTAGCTTGAACCAGGAACCGGTTCAACATTGAACCAGTTGAACCAGATCTGGCCAGCCATGGGTTGGATACCCAAAGTTACACCACCAATGAATTCCCCTTGCCCAATAACCTTTGTATGCAAGATTTCAGCCTTCCAGCTATCTCCAGTAGCTTGAACCAGGAACAGGTTCAACTTTGAACCAGTTGAACCATATCTGGCCAGCAATGGGTTGGATCACCAAAGTTACACCACCAGTGAATTCCCCTTGCCCAATAACCTGTGCATGTAAAATTTCAGCCTTCCAGCTATCTCCAGTAGCTTGAACCAGGAACAGGTTCAACTTTGAACCAGTTGAACCATATGTGGCCAGCAATGGGTCGGATCACCAAAGTTACACCACCAGTGAATTCCCCATGCCCAATAGCCCTTGTATGCAAAGTTTCAGCCTTCTAGCTACCTCCAGCAGCTTGAACCAGGAACTGGCTCAACTTTGAACCAGTTGAACCAGATGAACCAGGCGAGAAACGGTGTCGGCACTATGCTCATCGTGTTCAGCGACCCCGATTTACTACATATGGGTACCACCCAAAGGCCGAAAAACGCTGTTTTTGCCCGTTTTAGACTATATATACATATATTTAGAATTTTCGAGCTTAGAAATTTTTCAGCTTGAAGGTGTCCAAAAACGCTATTTTTTCCATTTGTGACCATCTATAAAAATCGAACCAGATCGAAATTCGGAAAAAAACATGAACTTGCTAAGCATCATTTCCTAGATATTCAAAAAATAGTATAGAAAAATTTTTCCTATGGGCCGATCGAAAAATCGAGTTAACACAAAATTGACAAAAATCATGCTGAATACAGAGAAAAAACCCCACTTTCAAACCCGCAAGAGAAAGTAGATTTTTTCCAAAGTTCATTTTTACCGGGCAATTTTGGTATCATTCGAAAGCTCTTGGCCTGGAGATTTCAAAACTGTAAATATTAGCTCTTAATTCCTTCCCGTTAATTAGTTATGCCTAATTAGCACTTTTCAAAATCCGCAAAGTGCCTTTATAGCTCATATTATGGGGGGCTCTCCGAGCTCCCCCATGATACAAGTAACAGAAATGCTCCGCACGAAAGGGGCTAATATGTGTGTTGGGCTATGTCTATCCTCTAAATTCCGGTTGAGAAAAGCATAAATCCGACACAGCAACTTTTGGTGGATGGTTCCATGTCAAAAGTTGCTCAGCTCACTTAGGGCTTTCATTTGATACCAAATTTGACCACTTTTGAAAAATTTTATTTTTGACACCAAATCGCCAAGTCCCCACCCCTCCCCAGCATTCTACACCCACATTGGGTATGCAGTTTCTGACTTATCCCTAGTGGGGGGGGGTGGGGGCGCGGCTGCCCCCCATTCGGCGACCTCCCCCCCATTCGAGGAGCCCCCTCCCATGAAAAGCCCCCCCCCATAACCCCAACAATTGCCAAATTTTACCATTTTTTACCCTAAATTTTCAAAAATTTTTCCGACCTCGCCGGATTTTTGACTAAATTTTCGCTATGATAGCTTAAAACACACCAAAAATTATTCATTTTTTAGCTATTTTTAGCAGTTTGTACACAAAAAACCCACAAAAATACGAAAACATTTTCTAAAAATATACCCCCCATTTTGGGTGAGCCCCCCCCAATCAATGAGCCCCCCATAAAAAATTACCAAGGGATAAGCCAGAGTTCTATGACAAAAGTTGCTCAGCTCACTTAGGGCTTTCATATTGATACCAAACTTGAGGGTGTGGGTAAAAACCAGCAACAGCCCCAGCCCCAGCCTCGCACCAGCCTAAGAAAAACCAGCTCCTTCTCTCGCTGACCACTGTACACTTTAAACTAAAGACTTTAACACATAATTACGCATATGTGTGTAGACAGTATATAAGAGCATGCGCCGTCCGTATATATGCGTTAATTGTGCCTTATATAGTATATATATATATATATATATATATATATATATATATATATATATATATATATATATATATATAATATATCAGGGGCGCAGCCAGGGGGCATGCGGGGCATGCGGCCGCATGCCCCGTCAGGATTCGGAAATAAGAAAAATTAACCCGACGAACGGAAATCAAACTAGATGCAAAAATTTCTTGACTTCGCTGCTAATTAAATCTGTTTGTCCTTTGAAAGTACTAGCATATTGGTGTGAGTCTGTTCAAGCAACCCTACTTCTAAAGTCAACAGTGAAGATGTATCTAAATTTATTCAAGCACAGTTTTCGGCTTTATTCCTAAGCATAGTTTTTTGCGTTAGGGGCTGTGTCATAACGCAAAGTTTTTGGCGTGACGCAAAATGAAATTTGTCCTGACGCAGCTAGATTTCTGCTCTAACTGGAAGCAAATTTTATGCAAAATCTATATACCACAAAAACAACTAGCGTATTCCTCGGAATTTTTATGGGGGGCTGCATGGGGGCTCACGCAAAAAGGGGCCTATTTTTGAAATGTTTTTTCGAAATTTGTTATTTTTGTATATAAAAATGACTAATTTTAAGTGGTTTTTAGGCTGAAATACGCTGATTTACGCTTTGAATATATATATATAGCAAAAACGCTGTAGTTCCATATAGTTCCATGTAGTTGTGGCCTAGTTTGGATTTTATCAACTTGAGTTATAATACACCTTATCTGGTAAACCAGGACGCCAGCCAGAAGACAACTATGATCCTTTGAAACAGCAAAAAGTGGTAAAAAATGCTTTTATGCCTAGAATGCAAAAAATTCTCAACTTCTGGGGGGCTGCGCCTCCCAGACCCCCTGCCTTCACATTTCTAAGAATGATTAATTCTATTTGACTGCCTTAATCTATGAAGCCAACTACTATAGTATATGTTTGTTTTCAAAGCATGTAAAACAGGTGTAGAGATACTTAAACTAAAAACGACTTTCGACTTTGGTGCCGCCGCCCCCTGTCAGAAAACTCTGGGTGCGCCACTGGCCCAACTCCTCCGAGTGCCCAAAATATATAGTAGACTCACCCAATATCCGACCCTCGAACAACTCCGGACCAAAATTAACATCTTTGCTGGTACTGAGTAACAAATTCGCAAAAGAAAAATCACTATCAACGTTTTGTAAAAAGCCTCCGGGGCAACCGCTAGTACAAAACTAATGCCAAATTCGAGCTCAGCGCCTCCAAAAACCATTGCGCACATGTTTTAGCTGCTTCTGGCAGACTGTCCGGCTGGTGAACCCGGTCCGGATCCTCCGGACCCAAGGGTGATCAGGATCACCTATGTGGGTAAAAATATACCTAAAAACTAGTGTCAAATTTGAACTTTGCGCACTGAAAAACCTATGTAGGTGAGTTTATATACTTCTGGGGCTTTGAAATAAAGGTTTTGGCCAGTCGTGTAAACCCGACCCAGGCCACGTGACCCTAGGCTGTGTTTGCCCCCCCTCCATCCAGTAGGAAATAAAAACCCAGCAAAAACATTTTGGAGAACTCAGACCCGATTTTCGTAAACTCTGGTCCGCATGCCCCGTCACAGAGTTCTGGCTGCGCCACTGATATATATATATATATATATATATATATATATATATATATATATATATAGGTGTATTGAACATTATATTTACATGAGTTTGTACAATCAGGGAGGTCAAGGGAATTTATTTCCATTCATTGGAATCTTCATAAAGGCTGGTAAAACAAACATATTCCAATCAGGTAAGCCGACCCGTTATCCGGTGACCAGCGACCACATAGGGGACCGAGCGTTAAAGGAGGTCTGCCATACGGTCTGAATCGTTGACGGAATTTAGACTCCTGTTCAGCACTGTCATGGTACCGCTCAGCTTACCTGTACAAACTAAACTGTACAGGGGGTGGCTCTCCGAGTTAAGCTTCCTACATTTACAGTTTACTGTAAATGTCTCCTTTGTGGGGCCTCGCGAAAGCTCACCGGCTAGCGGGCGGGAAGTAACTATACCTACCTACCTACCTACCTACCTGATAACTATGTACGTGACAAAAGCTAAGACAAAGCGTGAAATCCCGCGAATATGGGTTGTTCGGCGAAGCTGTGCCCATATTAATTCGCTCACAACCTAGTCCTCTTCTATTTTTGAACCTAGCCCCATATTAAGCATTTTAAAGACTAGTCCTCTCTTGATTTTACAACCTAACCTTCACCCATATTGCTTTTTCATGCTCCAGAGGAGCATTTTTGTTTCTTGTCCTTCTGTCATTTTAAAGGATCCCTTTCCAGCAATGCACTAATTGATATAAGGAGCTTAAACAGTGCCCTAGGCCAGGATAAAAGTGATTATATAGATATAGCACACAATATACACACCATTGAATTCCCACCTCCGCTTGAAGAGTTTGGTAAACTGACTTTAAAGACTTTCATTTTGGACCACCATTGGAACCCTGACTCACAGGTCTCCGTGGTCAGGGCTCACATGTACCGACTTCGATAGTATGCCTATCGTTTACCACCACCAGCACCGCCGACTTACTATAAATGGGTAACCGCCAAAGGGCCGAAAAAAGCTGTTTTAGGGAGTTTGACCACTGGTCAGTAGGCCACCTAGACCGTAGTGACCGGTGCTCACTTCCCTCGGTTTCGGCGATATGCCCATTGAAACGAGCGTAGTCGATTTACTACATATGCCCCCGACCAAAACGCCGAAAAACGCAGTTTGCGGCCGTTTGACCAGTGGTCAATAGGCCCCATAGGCTGTAGTGACCAGTGGTCACTTCCGTCGGTTACGGCAATATGCCCATTGAAACGAGCGTAGTCGATTTACTGTATATGCCCCCGACCAAAACGCCGAAAAACGCAGTTTGCGGTCGTTTGACCAGTGGTCAATAGGCCCCATAGGCTGTAGTAACCAGTGGTCACTTCCGTCGGAATCGGCGATATGTCCATTAAAACGAGCGTAGTCGATTTACTATATATGCCCCCGACCAAAACGCCGAAAAACACTGTTTTAGGCCGTTTGACCAGTGGTCAATAGGGCTCCTAGGCCGTAGTGACCAGTGGTCACTTCCGTCGGTTTCGGCAATATGCCCATTGAAACGAGCGTAGTCGATTTACTATATATGCCCCGATCAAAACGCCGAAAAACGCTGTTTAGAGTGAGTTTTCCCAACTTTGACCCTGGGCGAGGAACCACGGGAGCCATGCTGACCAGTGGTCACTTCGGGCGGTATCGGCAGTATGCTCATCGTTTTCAGCGACCCCGATTTACTATATATGGGCACCACCCCAAGGCCAAAAAACGCCATTTTTAGTGACTTTTAGACCATTTCTAGTAAAAGTGGGACTTAGAAACTTTTCGCCAAAACAGGCCAAAAAATCCAAAGTTTGGGCCCATCTCCTGAAAGCTAGGGAGCAAAATTAAAAAATCCCCCTCGTTACTTTATGCACCCCTACTGGTCATTTTCAACAAAAGATACTAGACCTCTCCAGCTTCTGCCCAGTTCTAGAAAAGTGTGACCAAAATTTGCGAAAAATAGCGAAAGTCCGACTTTGGGACCTTGGCACAGAGCCAAAATTGGCCAGGTGCCAAAATGACCAAAAAAAGGTAGCATGGGGGGATCCTGTCTACCAACATATAATAGTAGTATGGTGCCAAAATGCCCACATCGTTCCAACACTTAGCCGTAAAATGCATTTCCAATAAGCGTAACTCACCGAGAAAAAAAACAAACGCACGGTAACTATCGCCTAGTGCAAAAATTCGAAGTTTCGAATTCGAACCAAAAGTATGGTGGTACTTGTAGTACTACTCGAGTTGTTTACGATGGTAACCTTTTTACCACTCCCGGACCTCTAATTAGCTGGCACCAGGCCAACACGGTCTCCAGGGGGCCGCGCAGACGCCTTTATACCCATATTATGTAGGGGCGCTATCGCGCCCCTACATAATAATGTCCAATACACCTATATATTTTTATATGACCGCATATAAGGCACAATTAACGCATGTGGACGGCGCATGCACTTATATGCTGTCTACACACATATATACGCGTAATTACGTGTTAAAGACCATCACCTTAACTGTGTCAGCAGATTTCCTTCAAATTTTTTTCTAAAAATTTTTTAAAAATTGAAACATTTTTGCAAAACTTTTGCATATTTGCTATTGTTTGGACTCCATTTCAGGGGGGGTCTGATCTCGCCTTGGGGGGAATAGTCAAGGTCGGGTATGGGTACGTGGAGGGGGGTCTGGCTTACTCGTGGAGGGGTCTCACACATAGTTTTCCTGGAATTTTGGGTCTGGGGCAGTAGCGGCGATAGGATTTCTTGAAAGGGGGGGCGACCCAAGAATCCGGCGACCTTTTTTGGGAAATCCAAAATTTTTGTCAAATTAGCAAATTTTACCTTCATTTTCCAAAAACTTTCTCAAATTTTAGTCAAAATGTTTTCGATTCTTAGCAAATTTTTAGTAAAAATTTGCCGTTTTAAATAATTTCATAAAACACTCAAACTATGCATATAAACAGCTGAAACATTTTTCCAGGGGGGCCGCCCAACACCCTAAAGGGAGGGGCCCAAATCGCAAAGGGGAGGGGCCCGGGGCCCACGCCGCCCCCCCTAGCGCCGCCACTGGTCGGTAGGGGGGAGGGAGCATGGGCGTATCCAGGGGGAGGGTTTGGGGGTTGAAACCCCTTCCTTTTGGGTTAACTTTTATCAATACTCCATTACAAAAAGCTCAAATTTTTGACAAAACCCCCTCCTTTTCAGTAAATTTTAGTTAAAACCCCCTCCTTTACAAAATCCTGGATACGCCCCCGGGAGGGAGGGGGTAAATCTTGGAAGGTTGGTGTGGTCGACCCAAGAAATGAGATGGGGGGTCTGGCTTATCCCTAGCGGGGGGGGGGGGGGGGTGGGGCCCCCCCCACTAGCGTAGCCAGAAAAATTTTCGGGGAGGGGGAATGCCAAAATTGGGTGGGGGGTCTGGGGGTGGAACCCCCCAGAAGTTGAAAAATTTTTCAAATTTGTAACGTCTGAGGAATTTTTTCAAAGCATTCTTTGAATTAAAGAAGCGAAATGAGGCTCAATACGTTTTCATGCACGCAAATTATGCATAAACTGGGCGAACCACATCCAATAGGGTATGTAGCACTCATTTTTGGCATTCCAAACCCATATTATGATCGTAAATTTCAGTCAATACGCGCCGACGGCGCGAAAATTTTTGAAAAATGGGCGTTTTACACATGGCAGGAAAAAATTCCTTGGGGCAACACAATTTCGGGGGGGAATTCCCCCATCCCCCCTGACTACGCGCCTGGCCGCCCCCCTCCATTCGAGGAGCCCCCCCATAAATCACGACCTCCCCCAATAACCCCAAAAATCGCCAAATTTTACCATTTTTACCCTAAATTTTCAAAAATTTCTCCGGCTTCGCAGGATTTTTGACTATATACATTTTCGCTACGTTAGCTTAAAAACACCTAAAATCAGTCATTTTTTAGCGATTTTTAGCAGTTTGTACACAAAAAACCCACAAAAATTCGAAAAAATTTTCTAAAAACATGCCCCCCCATTTCGGGTGAGCCCTCCCCCCCATCGATGGGGGGGCCCCATGAAGCCCCTCCCCATAAAAAATTGCCAAGGGGTGGTACCCCCAAGCATAGTTTCCATGGAACTTTGGGTCTGGAGGGGGGGGGGTAAATCTTGGAAGGTTGGTGGTCGACCCAAGAAATGTGATGGGGGTACCCCCCCCCGGAATTCGGACCTCGGAAATTTCAAAAAATGGCCAAAAATGCAAGCTTTTCGATAATTTTTCCCTTTTTCCTTCAAAATAACGCCTGTTTTTTAATGTTTTTGCACCGTTTTAAAGCGATTTTAAGTCAAAATTCAAAAAAAATCCAAAAAATGACCACTTTTTGGCCAAATTTAGCCAACTTTTGAGTCCAAAATTCGCTGGGGGTTGGGTTAGGTCGTTGGGGTTGGTCAAAAATACATACCCCCCACCCGAGAGGAAACTATGCCCCCAAGCCCCCTCCAGAATTCTGACCTCTGAAATGACGAAAAAAGGACATATATAAAATGCAAAAGTTTCGGTAATTTAGCCCTTACTTCTTCAAAGTAGAGCCTGTTTTCAACGTTCTAGGCGTTTTTGCACGGTTTTAAAGCGATTTTAACTCAAAATTTTAGTAAAGTAGTGGTAGTGGTGGTTGTGGTGGTTGTGGTGGCATAGGTGTAAGGTTGGGGGGGGGGGTAGCCCCCCAGCCCCTTTTTTCAATTGGGCGAAATTTGGGTATTTTTAGGGTAAATTTTGCAAAAATTTTCAAAAAAGTCCAAGTTTGTGCCTTGAAGTGTTTATTATTGCGAGAAATATATACACATTTTTAACTGTATTGTGGACTTCCTCACTCAATATAGACCTTATTTTTTACTGATAAAAATTGGCCAAAAATGGGGTATTTTTATAATAAATTTTGCAAAATTTTTCAAAAATTTCCAAATTTTTGGCGTAAAATATTCATTGTTATATACTAGAAACACACGTTTTCAACAGTTTTACGACTTTCTGAATCAATATTGACCTTATTTTGGAGTTGGAAACATGTTGGCGGTCAAGTTTCCTAGTTTAAAAAACTGTCTAATGTTAACATTACTTCATGGTTATATATATGTTTTTTGGCATTAGCAATGGCTGAAAATGCTATTTTTGGCATAAAAATAGAAAAATTTTGGGGGAGGTTTGGGGGGTTGGGGAGCAGTGTTTTTTGCTCGGACACTTTTGCGCTCATCTGCACACTACCCCAGATATTTTTGCGAAATTTGCTAAAAAGTGCACGTAGCAGGAAAAATGCCATAATTTAGCATAAAATTGCTGTTTTGTATTCATTAATAACTGCATGACTTTTCTACAACTTTCAGAGCTGCAGATTATAAGATATATACCAAAATTTGATGTGGATTCGCAAACGCAACTATAACTTCGGAACGGGCGGGTCTTGGGGGGTGCTGAGGCTGAGCCCCCAGAAGCACAGGTGTGGCCATTAGTTTCCGGGGGGGGGGTGGGGCGGGGGTTGTCCCCCCAAAATTTTTGACATCAGAGGGGAAAAGCATCACCGCCAAAGTGGGGGGAAAAACAACGGCTCTCCCTGCTCGACTGGCACACGATAGAGATACAAAATTTAGTGCAAATGAAAGTTCGAGTCTTGTACTTTAAGATCATAATACAAATTACCTTATCTGTCGGTTGAGCGTTCGTGTGGCATGGGTCCGAAGTTGACAACCAAAAATTGCCCAAAAACCTAAGGATTTTTCAAATTTTCTAAGATTATGCCAACTTACTGGTAGTAGTTACAGGAGTTCTTTTGTGCATGAAGGGGTTTGTGGATGTGCTCTATAACGTGGGCTAGTCGGATTTTCGCTAGGTCACACGGTTGAGAAATAGTGACCATCCTTTTCCCCCCACACTTTTCCCACCAGAGGGGGGAAAACAACGGTGTTCTTTTTTCCCCGCAGTTTCCTCTTTTTGATTTAAGCAAAAATAACGACTAATTGTTTACTCATTTGAACTGTTATACCCCCCAATTGACCTTCCGCTGCCGAAACGCGAAATATGACCTGCCCCTGTGGAGGAATGCTGGCACATATATATATATTCCCAGGGGGGCAAATCATGCGGATAACAAGAAAATTAGTGTCCATAAACAAGGGCGGATCCAGGGGGGGGGGCGGCCGCCCCCCCGTCGCGATTCGAAGGTAGGAAAAATTAAGGAGAGAAAGAGGAAAAAGAGCAAAAAACCAAAAAATTTCGCGCCTTCGGCGCGAATTTTCTACTCTTTAACCGCATATTTATTGCATTTGTGAAGAAAAAGCTTTAAATGCATCCGATTTTTCGGAGAAAATTACCATTTTTGCCTAAAAATGTCAAGAATTTTAAAAAATTTGTTCAGTTCTTCAGTATAAAAAGAATTAAAATCCGAGTACCGATTTTATTGCAAAAACAAAAAAATTCTTCAACTTCTGGGGGGCTCCGCCCCCCCAGACCCCCCGCTGCAAAAATTTTGCCGCCCTCCCCCGTCACGAAATCCTGGATCCGCCAGTGTCCATAAACAATATTTTTGTGATATTATGAACTGTGGACATTCCAGAGAGTTTCACAACTGTGGATATGCAAAAGACTACACCCGAAATGGATGACCCCTGAACACTTTTGTGCGATTTTGCCACCCATCATAAATAAAACACTCAATTTTTTGCGGGTTAATATTGCAAAATGGTGTATATATTTTATCATTTCAAGTTAACACAAAAGGCGATTAAATTATAAATTACCAAAAAAATAAGATTTTGTAGACCAAAATTCTTAATTTCCTGGCAATGTTGGCCCATTGCTAAGTTTGGCTTATATGATGGATATAGCAAGCTTAACAAAACAAATCATCCGAAATTTTAACAAAAAAATCACCCCACCCTGACTCACAGGAAAGTCGCAGAGACCCAAATTTTTGCATGGAGATAGCCACACATCTCGACATTACAGCCTGTGAGTTTGAGCCCCTAGGCCCTCTCCATGCGTTCAGGGCAGACCTTTAAGTGAGGGTACCCAAAAGTGACCTCAAAAACGTTCATGACCGAAGTTCGAATTTCGGCTGCTATTTACCAAGGGAAAACCTTAGGCAACCCATATTGTGCATGTGACATGTCCTGACTGTGGGCTATCGATACATATATAGAAGTTCCCAGTCGGACCTCTGAGCCGTCCTGGGGTGGGTGATTTTTTGTTAAAATTTTAACAAATAAAAAATCATTTTTATGTTTTGTTCCTGAAGTCAGAACAGCAGCTTGAGCAAAACTAACGTCAAATATGAGCTCAGCGATCTCGAAAACCCTTACAGCCGTTGTCTTTTAGGTTGCCTGACACTTCTGGGAGTCCAACCTGGTAACCAGCCGGGCCTGAGCCGTCCGACGGTAAACGTGGTCCCAGAAGTCAGTATTAGCCCATAGTTACCTAAAAACTAATGCCAGATTTGAATTCAGCGCCCTGGAAAACCCCCTAGGACATGTTTATAGCCACTTCGGACTGTTCAGTTGGTACCTGAAGCCGCAGGGGCGTATCCAGGAGGGTGGTCCAGGGGGTCCGGACCCACCCCTTTTTGAGCCCTGACCCCCCCCCCATCTTCGGCGGCAGGTGATCAGTTTTCACTAAAACTATTGAAAAGCAAGTAAAAATAGAAATTTACTTGCTACGGCGCGGCCCAGGCTGGGTATATTTGTGCAGAACACATCTGTTCAGTAGCAGCCCTCCAACTTGCATGGTGAATGCTCCACAATCTTTGGAAAAAATTGGTCGTGTTTTTGCAAAAACTACATTTTTTATGATAGCAGCCTACGGGATAGCAGTTGGAAGACGATCATGCGTCGGATAATTTGTCCCTGTGAGACCTTCAGATCGACGCCCTTAGTTTGATTTTACGGCTTGCGTAGTTCAAGAAATGTTGGATTATTTGATTTCTGCAAAAATGACAAGTTTTTGACGCCAAAACAAGAAAATCGGCTATATCTCACTGTAGAGAAAAGCTAGAAACTTGCTTTAAAAAGCAAAAATGTGAAGCTCAATGAGATCTTTCGAATGAATATAGTCATCACTGCATAGCAGCTGCCAAACGTTCAGAAATTGGGAAAAACCACTCTGACCGGAAATCTCGAATTTTTGAATCGGGATTGCGCGGAGGGTTTTAGAACGCTAAAAGAACTTATTTCGGAAAGTTTCATCAAATTTGATCTTGATTTACGCCGCCAAACAACAATATGTGCCCAAAAGGAATCACCACCTTAAGGCGCAGTGCGTGTTCGTGCACCCAAATGATGCAGAAGGTGGTCAAAGTATATAGGCGAAATAGGGTAATTGGTACTCATTTTTTATTGCGAAACACGTATTGTAATGGTAGAAAACACTTTTTTGAAAAATAGGCGTTTTATATATAGCAGGGATAGATCTGGATGGCAGTCGCGTCGTCGCGATTTGAAGGTAAGAAAAGTAGACTGGAAAAGCAGAAAAAGGCATATATATATCCACAAATTTCGCGAGTGCGTATACGTACGGATATACATTTCCAACGTTTTCACCAGATTTCTGGATAGAAAAAGTCTAAAATGTCATTCGATTTTAGCAAAAAATTCTTATTTTGCCCTCAAAAAGTGTTAATTTTTAAAAATTTTCTTGTTTCTACAAAATGAAAGAAATTAAAGATTTGAAGAACGATTTCATCCAAAAAGCAAAAACTTTCTTCAACTTCTGGGGGACTCCGCCCCCCAGACCCCCCCCCCCCGAATCGTATTCTGTTATTCTGATTATTGTTAGTACTCAATAATGTTACATACATAATAGACACTCATATTTGTAAGTACGTTTATACGTGAGTTAGAATATATACTTGCGGAACAGTGTGAATTATGAAACAACACACGCCAACACAGGAGGGTGAGTATATATAGCAAGGTTCACAAAAAAATCACCCCGAAAATTCACAAAAAAATCACCCACCTAGACGGCTAACAACAAGCCGCAGCCGGAAAATTTTTTGCATGGTAATAGCCACAAGTCCCAACCCTAACATACGTATATAAGTTTGGCTGCCGAGGTCCAACTCCTCCGACTAGGGTGCCCAAAATAGTCGACCCACCCAAAATCGGACCCTCGGACAACTCCGGACCAAAATTGAAATTTTTGCTGGTACTCACTATGGACTTTGCGCAGCTACCCCATATTATGCATGTGACATGTCCTAACTCTAAGCTATCCAACCATATATTGGATTCCCTGCCATGTCCTCTGGGTTCGCCACCGGCGGGTGATTTTTTTTGTGAACAAGTTCACAAAAGAAAAATCACTATCAACTATTTATAAAATGCCTCTGGGGCAACCGCTAGGGTAAAACTAATGCCAAATTCGAGCTCAGCTACCCGGAAAACCTATATAGAGCATGTTTTAGGTACCTCAACCCCCTTCTGACAGACGGTCCGGCCGATGGACCCGGCCAGGACCCTCCGGACCCAGGGGGTGGTCAGGATCACCTATCTGGGCAAACGCTACCTAAAAACTAATGCCAAATTTGAATTCTACGCACCGAAAAACCTATATAGGCGAGTTTTTAGGCTTCTGGGGCCTTGAAATAAAATTTTTGGTCAGTCACGTGACCCCGACCCAGGTCACGTGACCCTAGGCCAAGTCACGTGACCATTCCAGATTCGAAATTACTCCGCCAAATTGTTATTTCTGTGCTTACTAGAGCAATAGAACACAAAATAAGTGGATTCCTAGCTTCCTGGTATCAATAATAAAGGTCAAGCACATTGGCCTGGGTAGCCACTTTGGACCCGGGGGCCGAGAACCAAAATTCGAAGTTCAGCCTGTGCAAAAAAACTTTGGGGTCCAAATTTTTTACATAATAACACTATGGACTATGCTCTATTTATGCATGAAAAGATAAATTTCCTAGCTATATCCTGAGATCAGATCCGGTGGTGATTTTTTTGTGAACAAGTGATTTTTTTTGTGAATTCGTTCACAAAAAAATCACAAAAATTATTTATTACTCACGCTACATGAGGGCTACCGGCATGAAATTTGCACCATATGTAGAGGGGGTCACTGCCGTTCCATACGTACCAAAAGTTTTTCGATCGGACTTCATTTGCGAAATTGCAAGCAAAATTTCGATTTTTGATTTTTTTTGTGAACCTTGCTATATGTGCTTCGCTTGTGCAGTCTATTTCTGAACTGAACTGGATAAAAACAGTGCAGTTGGGTGGTCCTGGGGGAAGAGGATAAAATTTTTGGACCCACCCCTTTTCAAAATCCTGGATACGCCGGTGCCTGGAGGGTCCGGACGGGTCCGGCAGGGGTCACGTGACCGTGGGTCATACCCCACCAACATACGAAGTTCTGATTTTCTCTGCCAAAATGCCTGGAAATAGGTTATAATTACTCACAAACACGAAAAAACAACGTTTTAGCCTTTAAAACGGCACTTTAGAGCCATCAGACTTCATACTGGACGCTGTCGGGGGCCATCAGTGGCCACTAAGACTTCGGCGGGGTCAGTTGCATTAGTTGGAGCACTAGGCTAGCGGTTTGGGGTTCTAAATATAGTAAAGCGGGGAAAAAACCCACTTTTCAGATTTTTGGCCAGAACTTTTTAATGGTTTGACATATCGAAATGCTGATCATACAGGTAGCTAGGCCTAGTCGTAAGCTTTCTTATGAGCTATAGAACACCTCTCTAGGGTGTGCCGTTAGCGAGAAAAATTGTCCCAAACTGGCGGGAAAAAACCCAATGCGGGAAAAAACCATATGCGGGAAAAAACCCACCCCAAAAAATTTTTGGCAAGTTGCCAGGAGCATTTCTAACCATTCCAAATGAAAAAGCGGGTTGTTTTTAGTACAACTGCATCAAAATACATTAGTTTTTGCACTAAAATTGAGGTCATATGGTCATTTGAAAATGTTGTATATATCTTTAACACATAAACATAGGCAAATTTTGGAAATTTTTAAAAATTTTTTGGTCAAAATTGAAATTTTGGCTTGAAATGGCACCGTGTCCGATTTAGACCCCCTGGACCATCGATAACAGTACGAACCCAGGTAAAACCTATACCAATTTAATCTATAAGCTCTATTAAACAAATGTATGTATTGGTTTGACCTTTCCGGTCAATGGTTAGAAAAAAAATTAAATTTGAAAAGTGGGTTTTTTTCCCGCCAACTCCAGGTCACCCCCAGGTGGCACCGGAGGGGTCAGAGCAGTGTGGCATATATCGTCATGAAGCGCAACAGATGCCCTACAGGTACATATAATCCGCTTTGGTCTAAGTCTTTCCAGTAGTTCAGGGTGGCCTGGCAAAGTTTGCCAAATTTCGGCACGTGGTCGGACCAAAATTTCCAAAAATTTCAAAGTCCCAAAAAATTTGCAGGGAAGCATTGAGAGCTACCATAATACACCCTCCAGGGTTATTTTGGATGCTCTTCAAGATAGGCTATTAAAATCCTAGATAGCTCATACCGGTAAGCCCACACTGGGGGTGGGTTTTTTCCCGCATTGGCGAGTGGGTTTTTTCCCCGCTTGACTATACGTTATTTAGTGCACTCTATCCAAAACTGATCAGAAAAAGTTGCTAGCTGCTCTCTGGGATCCGATCCGCCACTGATTTTTTTGTTAACGGGTGATTTTTTTGTTAAACCTTTAACAAAAAAATCACACTTTTTCGTCTACTGCTACTTACTGGTAGGTCGTAGAGCAACGAAACTGGGGTGGTTTTAAAGCTTAGCCCAAGACCTATCCATGGGTCCTCAAAGTAATCGATTTGGTTTAGTTTTGCGAAAGTTCCAGCCAAAAAACCAAATTTTGATTTTTTTGTTAAGCTTGCTATAATACTAAGCCTGGCTGCCGACAACGAGTTTTTAGAAGTAGATATTGCGTTTTATGCCTCTGAATGCCATTTATCTGCTGTTATGGTGGTAAAGGAACGAAATATGGTTCCATCTTTTTTCCCCACCCCATCTTTTTTTACCCCACTTGTTTCTATATTCTATATTGAGGCTAGCGTACTAGAAGTACAACCGAATGCTGATTTTACTGGTGGTATAGAATAGAGATGCACCGGGGCCGTAGGTGTAACGGGGATTTGGGTTGGGGGGGGCCCCTCCCCCCAAAATTTGGGGGCGGGCCCCCTTTTTTGACCTCCCCCAACCCCCCCCCCCCCCAAACCTCCCCCAAAAATTTTTTCCTATTTTTATGCCAAAAATCGCATTTTCAGCCATTGCTAATTCGAAAAAACATCCAACCATCATAGGTGTAAGGTGGGGGGGGTAGCCCCCCCCAAGCTTTTTTTCAACCCTCCCCCAAAACTTTTTGGGGGGGGGACGTCCCCCCCCCCACTGGGGGGGGGGGGGGTAGTCGCGCCGAAGGCGCGAAAAATGGCCTAAAATTGGGTATTTTTAGGGTAAATTTTGAAAAAATTTTCAAAAATGTCCAAATTTTTGGCTTAAACTGTTTATTATTATGAGAAATATATACACGTTTTTAACTGTATTATGGATCTTATGACTCAATATTGTCCTTATTTTGGACTTGGAAACATGTTGGCAATCAAGTTTTTGAGTTTAAAACCATAGGTGTGGCTGGCGAAAAAAGTGGGGGTGGGGGTTTGAAAAAAAGTAGGGTGGGGGTGTGACTAAAAAGGGGAGGGGGGGTTTGAAAAAAGTCGATTTGGGGGGAGGGGTAAGAAAAATTTTCGAGGGGGGGGTCGGCAAAAAATCGGTTTTTCGTGAAAAAACTGAAAAATTTTCTCAATTTCCAGCTATTTTTAGTGATTTTTAAGGTAATTATCCCAATTTTAGCAATTTTTCGCTTATTTTTTGAAAAATTTCGAATTTTTGGCTAAACATTTTCTATAAGTTAGGTAGGGGGTTGAAAATTTTCAGGGGGGGGGGCACTGGCGGATCCAGGATTTCGTGACGGGGGGGCGGTAAAATTTTTCGAGCGGGGGTCTAGGGGGCGGAGCCCCCCAGAATTTTTTGTTTTGCAATAAAGTCGGTCTTCGGATCTCTAATTCATTTTAAACTGAACAAATTTTCTAAAATTCTTGATATTTTTAGGCAAAAATGGTAATTTTCTCCGAAAATTCGGATGCGTTTCAAGCTTTTTCTTCACAAATGAAATAAATATGCGGTTAAAAAGTAGAAAATTCGCGCCGAAGGCGCGAAATTTTTTGGTTTTTTGCCCTTCTTCCTCTTTCTCTCCTTAATTTTTCCTACCTTCGAATCGCGACGGGGGGGGGCGGCCGCCCCCCCCCGCCTGGATCCGCCCCTGGGGGGGGGGGTCGGCCGAAGGCCGATTTGGGGGGAAGGGTAGCAAAAATTTTTTAGGAGGAGGGTCTGCGATCCCTCCATTTGGGGGGAGGGGTCCCCCCCCGGCCCCCCCCTAACACACCTATGTTTAAAACCACTGTCTAATGTTAAAATTACTTTATGGTTAGATGTTTTTTATCATTAGAAACGGCTGAAAATGCGATTTTTGGCATAAAAAATGAAAAATTTTTTTGGGGGAGGGTTGGGGGGGTCCTGGGGGGGGGGGGGGTTGGGGCGGGTCGCCAGAGGGTGCCCCCTCCAGAAAATGTTGGGGGGGAGCCTCCCCCACCCCAAATCTCCGTTACACCTATGCCAACCATTAACTAATTTTAACATTAGACAGGGGTTTTAAACTCGAAAACTTGGTTGCCAACATGTTTCTAACTACAAAATAAGGTCAATATTGAGTCAGAAAGTCCATAAAACTGTTGAAAACGTGTATTTCACGCACTAATGAACACTTTAAGCCAAAAATTTGAACATTTTTGAAAAATTTTGCCAAATTTACCCTAAAAATACCCGATTTTTGGCCAATTTTTCGAGCCTTCGGCGCGACTACCCCCCCCCCCCCCCCCCGTTGGGGGAGGCCGGGGGCCCCCAAAAATTTTTGGGGGTGGTTTGGAAAAATGGCTGGGGCGCTGGGGGGGGTTACCCCCCCCCAATTACACCTATGGCCGCCGCCTCGTCGTGGACCCGGCCGGGGCCTGGAAATTGGGGGTCCAAATCGAAAATTTTCAAAAAATTTTGAAAATTTAGAATTTTGCAATAATTTGTGATATATATAGATATAAACATTACTATCGTTGTTTTCATTCATATCGGAGGGAAAACAAACGATTTCGGGGGGAAGTCTGGGGGGGGCTCGGATTTCTGGGGGGGGGGGGAAGAAAAAGTTCTAGAAAAATGTCTAAAAATAGCTATTTTTTGCTGCTGAGCTAAAAAATTGACTATTTTAACTTAAATTAAAGCTTAAAATAGCTAAAAAATGCTTAAAAATAGGTATATACGTATAAATCCGGCGGAGCCGGAAAAAATTTTCAAAGTTTTCCCTCAAAACCCTATTTCTCCGGGCACTTTAGGGTGGGGGGCTCTGGGGGGGGAGGTCCGAATCCTGGGGGGGGGCGACGTTGGTCTGGCACATTGCCAAATGTGGCGGGGAAAAACCCACCCAATTTTTTTTGAAAAATTTTTTAACAACCAAACAGGGAAACAATTCGACACAGCACGGTACTATCGAGGACGCTGCATCATCCTATGGTGCCAGATTTGGATAATTTTGCTTCCCTGGCTAGCTAGGGGCCAAAAACCCTGAAAGTGCCATTTCGGTGCTGGATGACGCAGGACAGGTCCAATTGTGGATTTTAACAGCCAAATCAACGTAAAAAACCATTCTCTACACGATAGACTAATAAGTTTTATCAAATAACATCATTTTTAGCATTTTTCAAAAATTGCCCTATGTTTATGTGTTAAACTTTATGAAACCTGGCCAGTTGATGCAGCATTTTCAACGGCACATGAGATCTCAAAAAAAGCTACTTAGATCGGGTTTTTTGGTTCATACTAACTAAAAAAGGGTTGAATTTTACACTAAGTGTCAGAATTGCGATAGAACAATTTTTAAGACCTGTGAGGGGTGGGTTTATTTTCCCCCATTTGGGTTTTTCCCCCGCTACTTTTTGCATTATACCGCTCTAACGGTACAACTTAGAGAAGTGCAAATAGGCTTAAAAGAAAGTTCTAAGTACGCCAAGTACGATGGTATATAAAGTTCTCAGATAACCCTTATAATAAAAAAGTTCCAGCCAAAATCCGAAAATGTGGGTTTTTCCCCCCATGGCTATACCCTCCCCCAACTTTTGGCTACCTCCCCCCCTAACCATAATTTCCTTGGGGGGGGGGGGGTTTGGGGGAAGTATCCCCTCAAAATTTTCGAACAACTTTACCCCCCCTATTTTTTGACTTACCCTCCCCCTCACCTTTTGGCTACTCCCCCCCCCAACGACTTTTGGACCCAAAAAGTTAGCTAAATTTGGCCGAAAATGGTCATTTTTTGAAAAAAATGTTTCTAAAATTTTGACCTAAAATCGCTTTAAAACGGTGCAAAAACGCCTAAAATGTTAAAAACAAGCCTTATTTTGATGAAAAAAGGGCTAAATTACAGAAAATATTCAATTTTTTGGCCATTTTTCGAAATTTCTGGGGTTCGAATCCTGGGGGGGGTGGGAGGTACCCCCCTGCCCGCCCCCATCACATTTCGGAGGTCGGCCAAGATTTATATACCCCATGCCTGCCAGCATAGGTGTAACGGAGATTTAGGTTGGGGGAGGCTCCCCCCCCAACATTTTCTGGGGGGGGGGGCCCTCCATAGGTGTGGCTGGGCAAAAAATCTGGGGGGGGGGGGGGTTTGCCACGGGGGGTGGGGGGGCCGCCAAAGTTCCCAAAAACCCCTAAATTTTCGATTTTTTTGCCATTTTTGGCCACTTTTTGGTCAAAAATCGGGGGGGCCTAGCTAAAGTCTGAAAAATCTGGGGGGGGGGGGGGCGAAAATTTATCAATTTGGGGGGGGCGCCCCCCCCCCCCTCACCCCCCTATGGCCCCCTCTGGCGACCCCCCCCAACCCCCCCCAACCCTCCCCCAAAAAAATTTTTCATTTTTTATGCCAAAAATCGTATTTTCAGCCGTTGCTAATGATAAAAAACATCTAACTATAAAGTAATTTTAACATTAGACAGTGGTTTTAAACTCAAAAACTTGATTGCCAACATGTTTCCAAGTCCAAAATAAAGACAATATTGAGTCATAAGATCCATAATACAGTTAAAAACGTGTATTTCTCATAATAATAAACAGTTGAAGCCAAAAATTTGGACATTTTTGAAAATTTTTACAAAATTTACCCAAAAAATACCCAATTTTTGGCCATTTTTCGCGCCTTCGGCGCGACTACCCCCCCCCCCCAGTGGGGGGGGGGGGCCCCCCCCAAAAAGGTTTTGGGGGGGGGGTGAAAATGGCGTGGGGGGGAGCCCCCCCCCCCCCCCCACCTTACACCTATGCCTGCCAGACCCAACCCAAAGCGCCAGGAAAGCTATGCCCCTAACCCAGCTGGGTTCATTTAGCACCCCACCTGCACCCCGCTTTTCGTGCTCGTTCGTGCTGGGCACTAGCGTAGATACGGGGCGGGCGGGGCGGGCGGCCGCCCTCCCCGAAATAATGGCTTTGCCCCCCTGAAAATTTGGGCAAATGAAAAATTTTACGCCCGCGCGGAGCGCGGGCGTTTAATGTGATTAGAAACATGCACAAATTGTACATTAATGCTTCAAAATAGCTCAACATTGATGCATTTTCTACACCATTAAAAAATTTTTGCGCCTTCGGCGCGAATTTTGGCTATTTACATTATCAAAATTATTATTTTTCATTAAGCATGCTAACGAATGTTTGTATATATAACTACTTGCTTTGCAGTTTTGCTGTTAAATATCTGCGTTATTCCCAACATCTCAGCTTCGGCATAATTGGTTGATATAATCAGGATACGCAGTTCTTAATGGGAGCATCCTAATAGTTTGAGTTTTCGGACAAGACAGTAAACGTAGAAAATAGCAAATATATAAAGGTGCGAAATGTTGTTAGACAATTGATAAATCATTGTAAAGAATTAAATGTTTCAATAGCGTTTAATGGCGAACTTTAAAAATTTTCTCAACTTCTGGGGGGTCCGCCCCCCAGACCCCCCGTTTGGGACTTGTGTACCTATTATAATTAGACCTCTGCTAGTTTGCTTTACTTTACCTTAGTTTACCTGCTTTGTAGTTCTGTTATTAACTGCATTATTCCAAACATGATCTGCCTTCAACGACGGATAATGGATATGCTTAGAATACCCTGTTCCAAATGGGAGCATCTTAGTCTTAGTTTTCGTACGGGATTGTGGAAGTCAAAAATTTAAATAGGTAGCAAATTAAACTACAAAATTTAGTTTGGGAACTGATAATATACAATGCAAAGAATTCAATGTTTCAGCAGCGTTTTAACGGCAAAATTTAAAAATTTTCTCAACTTCTGGGGGGGCTCCGCCCCCCAGACCCCCCGCTTTGGGTTTTTGCGTGCCGCTTTCGGTTACAACAGCATTAAGCTATGTATATATATATATGTACTGAACTAGAAAACATATTAACAGGGAAAGTTACAGCATATGTAGCGTGCATACAATTATTGCGCAAAAAATGAAATTTACCCCCCCCCCCAGCCTTCGGTCAACACCGCCCCCCCTGAAAATTTTTCGTACCTACGCTACTGGTGCTGGGATTGGGAGTTAGCTAACTTTTTAGTGCTACGTTAGTGCTGTTTAGTGCTAAAAGTGCTAATCTCGTATCTTACGGAATCTTTAGAATTCGTAAGACTAAAAATTCAGGGTGTTTGCAAAATTAAGAACTTGCATATTTTTATGTTTTAATGCATAACATAAATAAATCTGAGTTTGTCTCCTATTATAGACGTTCGTGCTAATCGGAAGAAATAGTTTTAAACTATTTTGACGACCTAGAAGTATAATAATTTTTTCACAACCAGTCAATGTGTGGACGACTTAGCTAGGTCAGAGCCTATTTTCCGCGCATGTGTAGTAGTTTACTGATTTGCAATTTCTGCATTATTCAACATAGGTGTCGTGCATAGGTGTACCTGGGGGTGGGGGTGGGGGGGAACCCCTCCCCCCAAATGGCAAAGTGCCGACCCCCACACTCGAAATTTTGGAGGCAGACCCCACCCCCAAATGGCCAAATGCCAGACCCCACCCACCCAAATTTGCCAGACCCCACCCTCAAAATTTTGAAAATTTAGCCTCAAAATTGGTAAAAATTCGAAATTTTCTGGAAAAATTTGAAATTTTTGCAAAAAAATCCAAGTTTTTTCGAATAAATGAGCAAAAATGAAGAAATATTTTTGATTTTTAGTTGGAAATAACGCTTTTTTTAGCAAATTTGCGAATTTTTTCTAAATTTTTGACAAACATTTTTACCCCCCCCCCCCAAATTCGATTTTGCCGGACCCCACCCCATCTCAAAACGGCTGACCCCACCCACCCTAATTTCGGCTACCCCCTCCCCCAACGATTTCTCAAGGTACACCTATGGTGTCGTGTACCTGGGGGGCCGGGAGGTGGAGGTGGGGGGAAAACAAGTCCCGACCCCACCCTCGGAAGTTGGGAGCGTAGGTGTACCTTGAGAAAACGTTGGGGTAGGGGGTAGCCGAAATTAGGATGGATGGGGTCAGCCGTTTTGAGGTGGCGTGGGGTCCGGAAAAATCGAATTTGTCAAAACTTTAGTTCCAAAAAATTTCGAATTTTTACTAATTTTGAGGCAAAATTTTCAAAATTTTGAGGGTGGGGTCTGGCAAATTTGGGTCGGTGGGGTCTGGGATTTGGCCATTTGGGGGTGGGGTCTGCCTCCAAAATTTCGAGGGTGGGGTGGGGTCGGCACTTTTCCATTTGGGGGAGGGGTTCCCCCCCACCCCCCAGGTACACCTATGGGGGGGTATAGCCCCCTCCAGCCATTTTTTCAACCCCCCAGAACGTGTTTGGAGGTGGGGGCCAGGCGCGAAAAATGGCCAAAAATTGGGTATTTCTAGGGTAAATTTTGCAAAAATGTCCAAATTTTTGGCTTAAAGTGCTTATCATTTCGAGAAATACTATTTTCCGACTGTATTATGGACTTTCTGACACAATATTGACCTTTTTTCGAACTTGGAATCCTGCTGGCAATCACGTTTTCGACTTTAAAACAACTGTCTAATATTAAAACTACTGTCTTCTTGGTTAAATTTTTTGGCATTAGGAACGGCTGAAAATGGAATTTTTAACATCAGGGCGCCTACTATTCCTATTTATCCTATTTTTTCGTATATTTTTCGAATATTCCTATTTTTGCCTAAAATTCTTATATTTTCCTATTTTTTCAATAATTTTGGGAAGATTTATTATATAGATTTTAACTGTGGAAACTAAACATCGGTAAGATTTTCTGTTCTATATACGTATACTTTCCAATGGGCATTCTCAAAAAATGCCGGAATAGCATTTTCTCTTTATGTCGATTTAATTCTCGCCTTTGAACCAACCAATGTTTCAAGTACTTGTTTTGGTAAAGTTGTCTCAGGGTTTTTCAAATTTAAACCTGTGCTTCTCTGTGTGTTTTTCTAGGAAAAAGTGTGTACTTTTGAAGAAGTTTATCATGTAAGTTATATGTTGTACATATATTACGTGCATGCAGTTTCTGGAGCCAGAAACACTACCGTCCTTTTTGGACCATATCGAATAGACTCAGATTAGACAGTCTGTATGTGGAACTAAATTGGTTGACTAAGTAATAATATTACTTAGTGCTAGTAATATTATATATAATCATAGAGAAATAATGAAAAACGCCTGCCTGCAGTCACTAAGGCCGAAAGCCTTAGTCCGAACAGGAGAGAGCTAATGGGCGCTGTTTGCAAACGCGCGCAAACAGCGCGCATTGGCTCTCTCCTGTTCGGACTAAGGCTTCGGCCTTAGTGACTGCAGGCAGGCGTTTTTTATTATTTCTCTGTGATTAATGCCTTGTATCCTTCGTGGATCCGCCTGCTGACCCGCGTTTTGCAAAAATGAGCCAAATAAAATAAGCCACATAAAATGTGCATTTGAACGCTGTATCGATTGAGTATAAGTGGACGAAAATTGTTCGTAAGCTTTGGCAGTACTTTTGAAAAAACTGATTTCCTCGAAAATGGTCATTTTTGACCCTCAAAATGGTTTTTTGCTTATACTGACTTAACCACTGGAGATAGCTCAAAGGTAGTAAAAGCAAAAATGTTCATTTTGTGTCCTCTTTCCAGCCATAGCCTCTTTTGGCCTAAAAATCCGGGACTGGTCCCAGAATGTTAGAGAGCACGGAAATAGGTTATTTCGCAATTAGCTATTTACGTAATGGATTAAAGCCGTATGCGTCAAAAATACCCGAAAGGGAACCAGCACCTTAAGCTAAAAATGGCAATTTTTACGAAAAAAATCAAAATTTTTGAAAATTTGCCCGTTTGGCAAAAATTTGGGCTCCCAAAAAATCCCGGGCTGTGGCGATTTTGGGGGGGAAGGCATTTTCGGGGAGGCAGGGTAATTTCGAGTGTCGCCCAAGGTAAAAAATACCCTAGTATATTGAATGCCTGACAACGCGTTAACCACGACCAGTTTGCTAAAATTAAATAATGGTGCTTACTAGTTCAAATCAATTAAAAATGTACAGATAAAACAATACATACCAAAGATCCTGCAGGGTACCATTGGAATCTCTGGGGATTATACGTATATAATATGTATATATGTATGTACTCCAAATCCTGTGAAAATAGAAGCTCACGCAAAACAAAATTTCTAAAGCTGCAGTAGTTAGAAAAAGTACACGCTGTACTTCTGCAGATTTAGAAATACATATGGCTGCGTGATACTATATATATTAGTAAAGTAAGGAAATGATGAATGTAAATTGAGGAATTAAGTAATGGTCGGCACTTGTGGAGATGGGGACAAAATTCTCCCAGAAAACTCCACAATTCTCCAATAAGTCTTCCTTCACAATTATTTTCTGAAACATTGAAAACTACATATATACGTATTACGTACAACTATAGATAAAGAAAATAATACTTGCATTATAGATTTCGAAGGTGGAATCGTACATGAAGGATATACAGGGCTTGGTGTATGGAAATTGCGAGAAAATCCCACAAAATGTTGGGAAAATATCCGGAAAATCGTAGAAAAACATTGCAATTGAAAAAAATCGCATTTTGAGCCATTGCTAATGCCAAAAAACATCCAAGCATTGAAGTATGTATATATAGAAATGGGAGGTTGGGGGGACAGCCCTCCCCCAGCCCTTTTGTCAACCCTCCCCAAAACGTTTTGGGGGGGACGTCCCCCCGAACTGGGGGGTAGTCAAAAATTACCAAAATTTGGGTGTTTTTAAGGTATATAAATTTTGCAACCATTTTTCAAAAAAGTCCAAAGTTGTGTCCTGAAGTGTTTTGAAGTGAAGAGAAATACACGTTTTCAACTGTGTGATGGACTTTACGACTCAATATTGACCTTACTTTGGACTTAGAAACATGTTGGCAATCAAATTTTCGAGCTTAAAACCACTGTCTAATGATAAATTTAAATGATGGTTGAATGTTTTTGTCATTAGAGACTGCTGAAAATACGATTTTTGGCATAAAAATAGAAAAATTTTTGGGGGGTTCTGGGGGAGGGTTGGGAGGAGAGGGCCCCCCCCCAGAAAAAGCAGGGGGAGCCTCCCCACCCCAAATCTCCGTTACACCTAAACACACAAATCACACAAGTGACATTACTTCTGCTAGCGCGGAAGATAAGCCTTGATTTAGCTATTCTACTGTAATATTGTGTGGTTTTCAAAAGTTAGTTATAATTCAAATTCATCTATATGGTTTTAGTTTACTTATTCCGATTAGCACGAACGTCAAACATAGCTAACAGACCATGATTTACCTAGTTAATTGGTTAGAAATTGAAATTATGCGAATTTTTGATTCTGCACACACCCCGAATTTTAACCCTAAGAATTCTATAGTTTCCGCAAGTTTTGAGATTAGCACTTTTAGCACTAAACAGCACTAACGTAGCACTAAAAAGTTAGCTAACTCCCATTCCCAGCACGAACGAGCACGAAAAGCGGGGTGCAGGCGGGGTGCTAAATGAACCTAGCTCCCTAACCCTCCCCCAGCGATTTTTGGAAACCAAAAAGTTAGCTAAATTTGGCCAAAAAGTGGTCATTTTTTGGAAAATGTTTCTAACGCTTTGACTTAAAATAAGATAAGATGAGCTTTCTGGCAGGCCAGCTAGTGTCAGGAGAAGCCTCTGACACTATTGCTGGGCTCGCTATTACCGAAGCTAACTACGCGTCTGCCATAGATATGCACAGCGAACGATACGGAAACAACAATCTGATTGTAGACGCCCACTACACAGCGCTGAGTGATTTGCCGGCAGCCTACAAGCTGAAAGATTTACGTTCTGTGGTGGGCCAATTTAGTGTCCATAAACAATATTTTTGTGATATTATGAACTGTGGACATTTGTAATGAAGTGAGCAAGATCCAAGACACGATCTGCTCTAAACTCTAATCTCCTCTTCTTTACACGGAAGGTCAGCACGTCTGTTCGCAATGAAGCAGACTTAAGGTGATGATTCCTTTTGGGCACATATTGTTATTTGGCGACGTAAATCAAGATGAAATTTGATGAAACTTTCCGAAATATGTTCTTTTAGCGTTCTAACACCCTCCGCGCAATCCCGATTCAAAAATTTGAGATTTCCGGGCAGAGTGGTTTTTCCCAATTCCTGAACGTTTGGCACCTGCTATACAGTTGCGACTATATTAATTCGAAAGATCTCATTGAGCTTCACATTTTTGCTTTTTAAAGCAAGTTTCTAGCTTTTCTTTACCGTGAGATATAGCCGATTTTCCTGTTTTGGCGTCGAAATCTTGTCATTTCTGCAGAAATCAAATAATCCAACATTTCTTGATCTACGCAAGCAGTAAAATCAAACTAAGGGCGTCGATTGGAAGGTCTCACAGGGACAAATTATCCGACGCATGATCGTCTTCCAACTGCTATCCTGTAGGCTGCTATCATGAAAAGTGTAGTTTTTGCAAAAATACGACCAATTTTGTTCCAAAGATTGTGGAGCATTCACCCTGCAAGCTGGAGGGTTGCTACTGAACAAATGCGTTCTGCACAAATATACCCAGGGACGATTTTTTAGCTGCCCCGATTGCTGCTTTCTAGCTAAAAGTAATCGCGTGACAAATTTGGAAAAAGTAGGCAAAATACAGGTTACGCACACATTTCAGCTTATTTCTCTATAACGAAGAGCGATTTCACAATAAATAAAAAATCGTCCCCAGCTATTTGATGGAGGTATCGAATGATATAACCGATGGCTCGCGAAAAAATTTACTTGAGTTTGCAAAAATTCTGGAAAATTATACTTCTTCTAAAATGTGTTAAAAATATTTTAGAAAAGCATCATTAGTTTTGTGGCATGCATTAAAAAGAGAATATGTCAAGCTACATTTTGATATAAAAATGGCTTCTTAACTCCAAGTAATGAATGAGTAATAATGGTGCAAACTTTATGTGACCAAAGGGAATCACCACCTTAAGCACCAGATCTCTGAAAGGTGGTGTTCCAAAATCAGAGATTCTCTGCGGCCAACCTTGGTAGGGGTCTTTGTCGGTGAGTTCGTTTGAGGCTCCTGAGTTGATTTCCAATCGGACAGCAAGAGGGGTCAGCACTTGCTTCCTTGATGATTTCCAATTGAACAGCAAGCGGGGTCAACACTTGCTTCCTTGATGACTTCCAATTGAACAGCAAGCGGGGTCAGCACTTGCTTCCTTGATGAGCACTGGATTTGGTTGAGTTCTTCATCACTGGATCTTTGATTCTTTCTTGTGGCTAGTAGTTGCACGGTAAACGCTCCGTATGAGAAGGCTAACGCGCCTTTGTTTGCTTACAATAAGGTTAGACGGTAAACGCACCGTAAGTGAAGGCTAACGCGCCTTCATTGCTTGTAATAAGACTCGGTAACTAACACACTGATTATTTAATGAAAACACTACAATTACAGGTTGTACAATTCTGTGCGTTTAGACTAACGGTTACGACAACACTAACGATTAGGTTACAATACAGTCAGATACAGTACAAAGGTTACTGTACCAGAGTTGCCAGATAATTTCCCTTCCCAGGTTATTATTAATATTATTCCAATTTGGAATAATATTACCCACTTAGATTACGTTATTGGGACAAGGTCGATACTCTTAACGCCTTTTACACCCTTTCACTCTACTAACTCTCGCTAACTCAATCTCCCTATATGCTGTTTGTTGCCCTATATGCTCGTGCTTTGTTACTCTTTATAGGTCCCCTTACAATAGGACGGTCAAACTAGTATCACAATAAACTAAATTACTAACTGTTAACCTAGGGACGGTCTTTGGGTGAGCCCCTGAAAGTCGGACACCGCTTTCGCTCCGACACTCAGTTCAGAGATGCTATGTGAGATAGAATTTGAGGATTAGCGAAACTGATGGGAGTTGGGAGGTCCTTCCTTACTTAACTCTAATTAACGGAAAATTAACACAGTTATACAATGAATAATCTTCTTGTCTTCGCCAGGAATTGGGACGTCTGGTGATTAGTTTCGGGACAGGGGGAAAACGATTTCCAGGATAACGAAAGTGATGCTCAAAAGATTAAGACCCATTTTTGAGTATTTTTTAGATTTGACAGTTAGATAGTAGGTTAGACAAAAGTTCTGGTTCACCCAATGATCAGGTTTGAAGTGCTCGCTACGCCGTCTCCGCTCTCAATCCAACAACTTTGCCACTGCCGGTCAATGTACCTTTTCGAGGTTCCAAAATATGACTATATCTCAAGGCTTCCACTGATTATCTGACTAGGACTGACTCCGTCCTCTACTGATCCCACGAGTTACTGCTTCTGAATAGGCTACTGACACAATTATCGCTTAATCGTCCAGATCCGGCAAGACAGCGTTGGCTTACCGTCCGCACCTGAATCAAATGGGTTAAAACCCATTAGTACAAGGTTATGGTGTGGGAATCGAACCCAGCAACCATTACTCGTTCTTTCGCTTTCCTGACCCAAAATGTGCATTTTGGGCTCTATTTGAACTCGTGAATTGACGAAATGACACAAAACCATTGGCTATTGCCTTTTTGACAAAATTAACTGTTCTTAGTAATTTCTTGTCACAAAACAGGCCTTCCTGGCCATTTTAGATTACAACTAGTTGGTTATGATTAAATTCGAGGTAATTCTTTGCACAGACAAAACGATTCGTAATGTTCTCACGTCTGGACCCAAATTAGGTCTTGCTGACTTGCAACTGGATGAAACAATTCTTAAAAACATGTAAACTTCGCTATTCGTACCTTATTTGAAAACCTTGCTAGTTTCTATCCTTTCCTTGCACAAACCGGGCCGTCTGGCCCGTCTTAGACTAATACAGACGGATTCTGACAGAAACTCACAGGTTAGCTTGAACAGATTAAATAACCGAACAAAACTTGCATTTCTGGCATAGTTCTGGCCCAATCTCATTGATTTACCACGGGAAACAGGTTTGTTTCCCGTGGCCCGCTGCTAATCTTAAACGTATACAAAACTTGATGTTTTTAAATGAATTTCTAATGTTGGAAGATGGTCAGATATTCGTTATTTAATATAATTAACCTAGCTAGCGCCTACCTACCTAACCATATTAAATTACTGAAACCTACGTAATGCTAACTTGTGAATTGGTACTGTTGATTAGTTGATGAAACATTCTATGACTAATCAGCTTTCCTACCTATATTGATAAAATAAATTAATATGCTGCTTTGTGGGTGAGTTTTTTGCACATAATTAGTTTTAACTGTTTTCTTTGGCAAAAATGCAAAAACTCACTCACTCACTATCTCAGCAGCCATTTTACGCAGTCCCTACTTACCGACCTACCGACCTACCGAACTACGTCTACTTCTAAATCTACCTGCCCCTTATCCTAGTGTCCTAACAGGGGACGTGCCGAACCGCTATTCGATCCGGTGCTGGCAACCCCAGCAGCCAGGCAAGTGGCAGTCGCGCGTACTACCACCCTTTCACACGAGCACATAATTGCATTCGTGCAAGACTGGCTTATGAATTAACAAAATTTCGATGAACACGGATTTGAGTAAAAGTTATATATTCTTGTAGAGCTTAAAAAACTGAGCATTTTTTGTGCTTACAGCACCTAAAAATGTTAAGTAATTAGTGAGAAAAACCTAATTAAAGTTTGTTTCCACATATGCATAATTAGCACATGTAATGAATTAATTGAACTGCACACGTGCTGGGTTGCTAAATTGCTTTCTTATATAGGCTAGTTTGAACTTGTTCTAATTGTAACCCGTATAGCTCAATGGATGAGCACTGGACCTACTAATCCAGAGAACCTGAGTTCGAATCTCAGTACGGGTCTACTTCTTTTCTTTTAGTTCAGCTCGTCTTTAGGCCTTTGACATGGGAAGCTAAGTGATTACGGTAACGACCATGAGCCCATGATAAGTTTAGGCCAAGACCCTTAATATCCCCATCCTGACTAGACCTAACTATTTCCCAATTATTAGTAACGTCAGATAATTAATATAACGAGACTGCAACTATTTTCTTACCTAGGACTAACTTAAACTATCAGTCCGCTAATCGGACCTTTGTTATGAGACTTTTAATTATGACAATTTCTCCTTATTTTATTCACTAGCTCCATTTCTAACACGGTTAGTGCTGGACTTCATGGTTGCGGCTCATCTGTCCCCTAGTCGCAGGGCAACCTACACAGATGACCGGAAATCCGACAGACCTGCAGACCTAATAGGGGGTCCCCGTGACCCTAGGCTGCAGAATCTGCCCTAACCGTCAAACAGAACAATATTAAACGAAATTCCACATTGCATTCACTCCGAAACTGACAATTTTACATCAGACATGCGTCTAAGTTTAAACCGAAATAATTCCCCTAATTAGTTGCGATTAGGAGCCAAATTGCTACTCAATTTGGCCCAGTTCCTGCCTAATATCTGAGTAATTACACATTCATTCTGGCATTTCCAAGACCCTTATCAAACAAAGGGAGTTTACATGGTAGGCCCTCAATCACACTCACAGTCACACAATTTTGGTTCAGAATTCACACTTAAAAAGGGGCTAAACTTGGAACCTCATAATCCATAAGGTATTTACCCAAGAAGCCAACTACGTAAATTTGGGGTTCACGTTCACACAATTATGAGCACAATCACACCAATAACAACACAAACGACTACACATTATAATACAAATCCTAACATTTTCTTACCTAAATCTACCTAAACCTACCTATTCTTTGTATGCACTTTTTGTCTGTAGTTTTGCAAATTAACGGGTCTCCATCTGGAGCCCAGATTTTTGTAAGTTTGAACTATTAACCAAAACTGTAAACTTTGAAACTTTGAAAGTTTTGTGGGAAAGTCAAACGAGTAATAATTGCTCAGGCAATTATTACTAAACAACACAATCAGTTCCGCTAAGGACAGCTTAAGTTAAATTAACTTTTGGGGAAGCCGGCCATTCCCCCTCAAAAGGCTGAATAATTAGTAATTAAAACAGTTTCAAGGTTTTAATTCCTACTAATTCCAGGTAGCCGACCTACACAAACAACATAACACAATTACAGACAGTATTTTTAACTTCAGTAGGGAGTGCCTAGCTGTACGAATATGGCCGTTAATTCCTAATTGCCGGCTATGGGGAGAATTATTCCCAGGACTTAACTCAGTTCAGAACACGAGCTGTAACCAAGGGACCTCCTACCTCAACTCAAGGGTGGGTCCCCACTCAAAATCCCTTCATTACTAAATAACCCCAAAAATGTAAAAAAGTAAAAATGACTGGCCACGAGGGCTCGCTGGTTGAAAAATGCAAAAACTGGCCACGAGGGCTCGCTGATTGAAAAGTGAAAAATACTGGCCACGAGGGCTCGCTGAGTAAAAGGTAAAAACTGGCCACGAGGGCTCGCTGGTTGAAAAGTGAAAAATACTGGCCACGAGGGCTCGCTAATTTTAAATTAATGATGAGCCAAAAAGGGCTATCTTTTGATTGAAATTAAAGGCCCGAAGGCCGGCCGAAAAACGAATTTAAAAATAGGCCAAAAAGGGCCTTCTAAAAACTAGAAAAGGTGCGTTTTCTGTGCTTCTGGCCGAGCATAATAAGCTCATATGGCCCTACATCGTGTGTGTCTTTGCTTCGTGTAGACTCAGATCTTCTCCTCTGACCTGTGTGGGCCACAGGAGGTCCTAACTCGAGGTCCAATGGGGGGGGGGGGTGAAAAGTGCGTTGGGGATTCTCCCAGCCAAAACGCTGGCACACCAGGAGACGCACTGAGAGAAGGGGGGATACACGGCCGCTCTCGGCCGGAGCTGAAGCAAGACTGACTGGAAATTTTGAATTTCCAGTCGTCGACCTCACGCCTCTTGGCGGTCTCTTTGAGGCGAACGGGATTTCCAGACTCTTCTGGAACTCCCTTTGTGGGTGCAGACCCGACGTGGGCTGTTTGCACGCCTGGCCCACCGGAATAGAGATTTGTGGGGGGTCTAGATCTATGACCCCTTTGTGTGACAATTTTCCAGAGCTGAATCTCCAGAAACTTTCCAGACTTTTGGTTAACACATAAAGGTAACCAAAGGGGAAAGTTTCTGATAAAAAATATAAATTTTCTTGAAATGGAAAACGAAACAGTACGAAAAAGGAAACATAGGCCCCTCGGGGTTCAATATGAAAAAAAAAATATCAAGTCCTATTATTGCTGTAAACTTTTGTAAATTTTATGTTTGTTATTTTTTCTGGCTCCCTTTATTCATGGCCCCTTTCTCTTCCTTTTAGTCATGGTTTTCTTGGCCAGGAACAAGGGAGGCCTTGTTAATCACAGTGACAATGCTCTCCCTCACTAGAGCTGGAAGTTCCTACTGTCAGGAACAGGAGGGCAATTGTTGCTGCAAACTTGTCCATACAAAGAGTTACCTAATTTTTTAACTAATAAAATTACATATGTAATAATCTACTTACGTAACTACCTAAGACTACTTATTTTCTTTTTATTCTAATAATTTGGGAGGAGGGTTATGCCCCTCAGAACCTTTGTCACCTATAAGTATACACTAATTCTTTCCTCTACGAGGCAAGTCTTCAAGCCTGGAGAGGGCCAACAGAAGCCCGAGAGTGGATAGGGGATGAATAGAAGAGAATGAATCGGCGTAACAACAAGTGTTTGTTACTGCTCACTTAAGGAGTTTACGTAAGGTTAAAATTAACGAATTAAATTTTAAAGTTCCAAAACTATTTTCTTCTATCTTTTGCAACATGTGGGAGTTAAATGACCGGGTTTGGATTTTTTGGAACCAGGAAGAAATTGCCCATCAGATAAACCTAAGTTATATTTTCACTACAAAATCATCAAAAATTCATTAATTATTACCTAATTCCAGCTAATTAGGCCGAACTATCATTTATTAGTGACTCCAAAACCATAGTTCATACACCTCGCTACGAATAATTAAGGTTTTAGTGATCCATCTTCCAACGTACGACTGTTTATGTCATGTTTGAATACATTTTCTAGCAGTAGTTCACTACTTTTCGAGTGAT
>JASAND010018909.1:0-15340 GCA_030248195.1 Trissonchulus latispiculum
TAACTCATGAAACGGCTCGAAGAAATTGGCTCGAATATTGCAGAAATGTATAAATAAACGAACGCAGGGGCAAGTTTTTCAGTTTTAGACTTTATGCAGTTTTGAGTATTTTATAAAGGCCGGTTCACACGAGGCAACTTTCCAGCAACTATTTGGGGAAGTAACTTTGAAGCAACTTTAGTTGCTGAGAAATTGCTTACGATTTGGCGTTTATACGAGGCAACTTGCAGGCAACATTTTATATAGCAACTTTCTCCCAGCAGCCAATAACAATTCTGCGCGCCTAAAATTCAAAAGACGTGGCCTTGTTTGATTGGCTGTTGCCTGTGAGTTGCCTGAAAATGTCGCTTCTGGACCGAGTGAAAATTTCAAGTTGCTTACTAGTTGCTTGCGATTTTGTGAGCGTTCACACCAGGCAACTTTCATGCAACTTTTAGTTGCTAAAACGTTGCTAGGAAAAGGTTGCCTGAAAGTTGCATCAAAGTTGTCTCGTGTAAACCGGCTGTAATGACGTCAGGCCTCTAGAAATATATATTAATGTGTGTGTGTGTGTGTGTGTGTGTGTGTGTGTGTGTGTGTGTGTGTGTGTGTGTGTGTGTGTGTGTGTGTGTGTGTGTGTGTGTGTGTGTGTGTGTGTGTGTGTGTGTGTGTGTGTGTGTGTGTGTGAGTGTGTGTGTGTGTGTGTGTGTGTGTGTGTGTGTGTGTGTGTGTGTGTGTGTGTGTGTGTGTGTGTGTGTGTGTGTGTGTGTGTGTGTGTGTGTGTGTGTGTGTGTGTGTGTGTGTGTGTGTGTGTGTGTGTGTGTGTGTGTGTGTGTGTGTGTGTGTGTGTGTGTGTGTGTGTGTGTGTGTGTGTGTGTGTGTGTGTGTGTGTGTGTGTGTGTGTGTGTGTGTGTGTGTGTGTGTGTGTGTGTGTGTGTGTGTGTGTGTGTGTGTGTGTGTGTGTGTGTGTGTGTGTGTGTGTGTGTTTGAATTTAATGTAGAAATGTTAATTTAGAAGGAATTTATAATGTTTGAAATTTATATTGAAATTGTGTTTTGAAATTTGTCTGAAAGTCCTAGTTGAAATGTTTTAATGTGTTTATGTGTAAATTATGTATATGTGTATCAGCCAGCCTAGTCAATAGGTGGCGCTGCATACTTGTCTATTTCCACTAAGAGTCTCTCCCAGAATCCTGTCTTTCAAGGGGGTCTCAAAATTCATCCAATCAAAACCACCCACGCTGCCTCAAAACTTGTCCTGTCTAGACGTCTGGTTTTATTCAGTCTTGTGTTTTTATTTCGTCTGAATCGGTCGTGTTTTTGTGCTCCCCAACTGTGCCCCTACATTTGCTGTGCCTTATTCTATCTGCTTTATCTGTCTAAAGTGGGTACCACTTTAGACTCTTCGTCGCTCCAGGGGCCCGTTGCATAAAAGGTATTACTAATAAATTATTAGTGATTAGTTGATTAGTGTAGCAGTTTGATTGAAAATAGCTAAAGTTGTGGAAGAGCATGAGGGATATTCTATATGTCGTTTTGTAGCTTTTGAGCTGCTCTAACGAACTATATATCCTAAATTGGGGTAAAATTAAAATTTGGACTAAGCCAAAGGAATAACCTTCAAAAATCGCGTTTTCTCTGATATTTGTGATCAGAACTATTGAGATGGAGAAAATTATAGAAAATTTTGGCCATTTTTGAATTAATCACTTCATTATCTTCAAAATAATGCCGAAAACACCAAAATTTGTTGGTTCAATTAATAGCTTTGCTCATTATTACTGCTGCACTAATCAACTAATCACTAATAATTTATTAGTAATACCTTTTATGCAACGGGCCCCAGGGTGACCCTGTCGAGCTAGACTGTCATTGTTTTTCTATTTTATTATAAATTTTAAAGTTTCTATTTGTATTCTTCTGCTTAATTATCTATGAAGTCCCTCAAATTTCTCTGCTAGGTTAGGTTTGAATCTTATTAGTTTAGTTTATTTAGCCTTGGTCTATTGTACTAATTGTTGTTTGGTTATTTCATTCTGTGTGAACCTATTCTACTATCTGTCTAAAGCCTTGTGAAAATTTAGTTAGGTTGTCTTTATTTCTGTAATCGTTACACCTTACTCTATACGCTTTTCGGGGTTCGCCCCTTTGTCCAGCATATATTTCACAGTAAATGTGGTCTCATTTTTGGGCCATTTTAGGGTGTCTTTCGTAGTTAGGTTTTTGTATTAGATTTGCGTATTCGGTAAGTAGGGTTTTTTCTAAGTATTTATTGGGTAGGTAGTTAGTCATTTTAAGTGTGTAATTTTCAGCAAATTTGGGGTAGGACATTTATTATCTGAGTCTTTGCTCTTCATCGGCGGTTCAACTCCGTTCGGTAGGATTCACTTAGGTACTTTGGCGAGGTTAGTTATGTCGACTGGAACTACATCTCCTCCAGGTTCGACGTTACCCTTGTGCACAGTTTCCAACTCGTAAAGTTTGGTTGTTCGTACACTTCCAACTTTACACGGCCTTACGTTTTCCGAATCTTTGGACGCCAATATCTCACGGAGAATATATATATACGGTTTACACAAAAACTAAAAATATTGCCTTTGTGCACCTCCCAAATAGACGTTCGTGCTACTTTTGAGCAACTTTTGTTGAAGCATTTATGAGAAACATAATTCGGCAGTTTTCGCAATAATTGCTTCAGCTTTGAGCAGCATGTATTATGCTTTTAATTGGTTGCGTAGTATTTTTCGTAAAATAATAAACAAATCCAACACAAAAGCATCATGACAAACTCTATAGAGTTCATATTCGAACGCTTTTCCAAAGATTTTTGAAGATTCTTCGTGTAAGCTGGAGGGTTATATACTACTTAGCAGATGTGTTCTATATACGAGGGACTCTTTTCAGTTGATCCGACAGCAACCTTCTAGCTAATTTGGAAAAGCTAAAGTCCAAAGTTGGAAAAAGTAGGCAATATACTGGTTACACACAAATTCCAGATATTTCTCCACAACGAAGATCCATATCGTAATAACAGAAAGGTCCCCAGCTATTTGATAGAGATGTTGAATGATATAACCGATTACTCTCGAAGAAATTTACTTGAGCCTGCAAAATTCTGGAAAGTTAAACTTCTTCTGAAATGTGTTAAACATTAAAAAAGTAACATTAGTTTCAAAATGAAAAATCTGAGTTTTGATAAAAATGGCTTCTTAAGGGAGGGGGCGACTAAACTTTTGCCCCAACTTTCTTGGATCGGCTTCATTTTTTGCACAAATACACCCCTTGTGCGTGGTCAAAAAATACTTGGTAGATGGTTCTTAGCTGGCTCTGAGTAGGTCGCCAGCCACCTGAGAACTGACCCGACCACCCACTTTTCGTGACATCCACTAATATAAATACTAAAAAATTTTTCTTTGCTGTTTGGTTCAATGAAAACATGCACAATGAGAGAAGGCATATTGGGTAATGTATACATAGTAGTTGCTGTGAACTATTTTCGGTTATTTCCTTTGATTTTCACTCGAAATTATCTAAAATGAAGTGTTATCTTTATGAACGATAAATGAAAAATTGTCCTTTTGTGTAGGAACCTCGGTTCCTTAGCTAAACTGTGTCCGCCATTGAAATTCAGCGCAAATTCAGTCTTGCTAAAGTTCTCCTTCGGAATGGTCGCGTTTTCGCCTGCCCTTTTTGTGCTCAACGGGGATTTCCTTTATCAGGTATTTTGGTCGGGGGATCTCAATCCCTCCAAACTTTTGGGGTTTCTCCTTCCACCTTTTGGAGTTAAGTTAATAATTGTTTGTGCTTCTGCTTATAATTCTGGAAATGTTTATTTTCTGTAAACTGTAAAATTATCTTTCTATGCTTTTGTCAATTTTTGTAATTTTGATATAAAAACAGTAAACTCACGGTACCGAATTGGACTGCCGGCGCCTGCTGTAGTTGTTTAGGGAAAATTAGCGAGTTTAGGGACGAGATTACGAGTTCGACATGCGCACACTCACGAACCTAGCAATTCTTCTTTTAATTTAGACTTACTCTTTTACTAAGGCAACAAATATCTTTACAACTGGCGACCGTTCCTTCAGGAGAGTAGCATGTCAAATTCGTCAACAGATTCGTCTCGCCCCCTGACTCGCTATTTAAAAAGGATTCGTGACGAAACGGTTCGTCTCTTTTCAGAGTTACCTCCGAATGCACAGATGCCGGAAGTTACGGATAGTTTCTTGAACCGCCATTTCTTTCAAAACTCTCCTGCAAACTTGGGGGGGCGACAGCATGGGGGGAACGGGGGGATTGTCTCCCCCCAAAATTTACAAAATCCGACCCCCCCTTATAGTTCAAATCCACCCCCTCCCCCACCTCCACAAGTTGTAGTTTCTTCCCCAGTTGTGCCGCGACGTTCGGGGGTTCACTTTTTTGAATCTCCCCACCCCCAAAATTCTGAAAATCCACACCCACAAAATTTTGAATCTCCCCACCCCCAAAATTCTGAAAATCCACACCCACAAAATTTTGAATCTCCCCACCCCCAAAATTTTGAAAATCCACACCTACAAAATTCTGAACCTCCCCACCCCCCAAATGCTGAAACTCCACACCTACGAAATTCTGAACCCCCCCACCCCCCAATTTTTCGTGGTGCTGTTCGACCCCCGACCCCACCCAGGAATCGGCGCAGTCATTCTGTCTCTAGGGAACGGTCTTTGGGAGAAATGTCTCGGGGGGACATAAATTTTTCGGGCCCTGACGAATACTTGGGGTTCTCCAGCAGGTGGGGAGCCAGTGGGGCAAAATTTTGGGGGAGACTTATATAGGGATCGGAGAGAAACTTCGGTCCAGGTGTTGGGGGGACCAATTTCCGGCCCCTCTCAGATTGTTTCTCAGTTCGCTCTCCCCCCAAACGAAAATTTGGACAATTTGGGGGCGGGTAAACTACCTACCCCCTCCCCCAAAAATCTAGGGGACCAAAGTTCTGAAAATTCGAATTTTCGTCGGGATTTTGATAATTTTATTTCGCCTCGTTTTGATGTTGTTCAGAGTACCCAAACTGTTCTTACTGCTATGGGGTTGCAAAATGGGGCGGCTCCTAATGGTGTGTCTGGACCGTTGTCCGGGCAAGCCGGGGAGGGACACCCTCCTCCCCAACAATCTCAAAATTTATCTTCATCTTCTAATATTTTGGGAAATGGGGCGGCCCCTAATGGTGTGTCTGGGCTGTTGTCTGGGCAAGCCGCAGAGGGACCCTCTCTTTCCCAACAAATTCAAAATTCACCTTTTCCTCCAAATTATCACCTCCCCCAAACTTCTCAAGGTGGGGCTACAGCTCCTCCCCCCCAACATACGTATTCTCTCCGGTCTCCCCAGGGACCGCCCGATGTTGTCGGGACACTCTCCCGACAGGTCGGAAACGGTTCCTGTCCCCCTCCCATAGATTCAAATTTTTCACAAAATTTTGGGCAAAATGTTTTGGTTTCGCCCGAAGTTGTCGGGACACTTTCTCGGCGGGCTGAAAACGGGACCCCTTTACCCCCGAATGGACCAAATTTTCAACAAAATTTCGGGGAAAATGTTGTTTGTTCAGAAAATGGGTCTGTTTATAATTCTGCGAATAGTCAAAATTCGGGTTTTTTGTCGGAAGGGGGTGGTTTAAGCCATAACACCCCCGCATCCTATATGGAGCAGAATTTTGGGGGGGGGGCACCACCCCCCAGGGCCAAATTACTTACCCGATACCCAAATTCCACATAGTATTCCGGCACCCTCGGTGGCAGACTTTCAGAAAAATACGTACGTACCGCCGGCAAATTCTCAAGCCCCTCAGCTGTCTCATTTGGGGGGACATGTCATTCCCCGTGACCAGTATGGGAACCCTCTACCAGATCAGGCCACGGCCCCTTCTCATATTTCGGTACATCGCACTCCAGTTTGCGCTGGGGGTCCCTCCGCACCGAAATTACATCATACACAGCCTCCTCCTCCCCCCCTTTACCGGTCCCCCATCCTAGCACTCAAAATCCCCCTTTGGCTTCCCCAAGTCGCCTAACTCGGCAGGGCCGTGTAAATGACCAGGACCCTAAATATTTTCCGGTTCTTCCCCGTTCTTATGGACAACATTTGTATGAGGGCGCTCAACTTGCAGCTCCTGACCCGCACCAGCAGCAAGTTCCTCAACTTCGCTATCAGCCTCCCAACGAACAGTTTCCGGAGGGGCAATATTTTATACGTACACCTGCAAATTTTCAACACGATCGCTTAGAACAGCAGGTTTTTCAGAATCCGGTTATTGCAGAACTGGACAGAAACCATTTGTGGGAGGGGTCCCAACCAAACCTTCCGCCCCTCAGGGTACCGCCATACGTACCCCAACAGGCTCCGGAAAATCCATATTATATGGCAGATATGGTTGCCTCCCACGCCGACGTGACTGATTACGTATCTCGAAATCGCCCTCTTACCCCTAGTGAGACCTCCCAGCAGCGGGGACTACACTCGTCTGTATCTTCCTTATGGGAGGGCAAGGACGCGGTGCCCCCCCCCTACTGGACAGGAACCTCCGGGGGGCAACCCCCCCCCAAAATTCGGCGCCTACCACGCTTCCGCCGGTTTCTAATTCACAGCAGGTATGTACGTACATACCGCCACATCTTCAACCATCACTTTCTCCTCCTCCCCCGGGTCCCCCTCCTACCCCCTCATCTTTTTCCAACCACAGCTCTCATACGGTGCATACCGTGGGAAAAAATCCAAAACACCTAAAAATTCTCGTCACCCCACCCCTGAGACCATGCAACCAACGGACATTTCCGTCCCTAAATTCGACACTAGCCTTTTTCGGTATTATCTTGAAGTCCTACGGGAAGTCCCTCGGTACGATCCGAAATATGCTTATTTTGAGGATTGGCTTCCTCAATTCGAATCGGCCGTGGCGGTTCACGCGGTCCCGGAGGCTCAGTGGGGGCGTCTTCTTTGGAATAAACTCTCTGGAAAAGCTCAAATTTTCGCCTCCCGTTGTGGCCCACAGGTAGTGGAGTCTTACACCGGTTTTCTTGAGTTGATAAAATCTCAGTTTCCAAAACCTCAACTTTCTTTACGTGATAGATTTTCTGCTTTTGCTCACCGAAAACAGCTTCATAACGAATCAGTTCGTCATTATATTTCTGAACTGCAGGCTATGGCCCTCGACCTGTGGGACACCCAGGAGGAAAGGGAAGAACAATGCGTTCAACAACTTTTCGCCGGAGTCCACGACAAGTTCGCCCTTGCACTGGCCTCCCTCTACCAGAGTGAACGCCCGACCATGCAAGATGTGCGTCGTATCATTGACCGACTGGAGTCTCGCGAAGCCAGGGCTCCGGAGGGCGACACTTTATCGTACGATCTGCCCATTTACTTTGTCGAAGAAGGCGGTTCCGATAATCGGCCTCAGAATCAGAGAACCTCAGATTCTACTTCTCAGGCAAACTTAGAAGTCGCTGCTTCCCGCCTTGGTTTCCGTGAGATGAAGGATTGGTTTGAACAACACATTCAAGAAGCCCTTGCCAAGTGGGACGAGGAAAAACGTAAGAAATTTTCTGCCCCCTGTAGATATTGTAAAAAGCGGGGACATCCTCCCGAAAAATGTTGGGAAAGATACCCCTCGGAAGCCCCTCCTGACTACAGACCTCGCCCCCTTCCGGAACGAGTTGACCATGTTTTGTATAATCGAACGCCTTATACTCCCCATTATCAAGGACAGATCAATCAACAACAATATTATCAACCCGTAAATTATACCCCACCTCCTTCACATACACAGCATGCCCCTGTCCAACCCACCCCCCAACCATCTCAATATTCTGTTCCATCTTCCGCTCCTCAACCCTTGTTTCCTCCTAACCGTCAACAGACACCCCCTGCCCCGGCTCAAAATTTTCATCCCACTCCTCATCAAACTCAAAATACTTCCCACAATACGCCATATCAGCGCATTGTTATGGCAAATGCAGGTATTCCGGAGTGGTCTCAAAATTTTGTACCTGCGTCGGATTCGGGAGCAGGAGCTCGAGCTGCCTCTCCCTCGGGTGGGTCGACCCCCCCCCTTCTTCTGGAGTCACCTTGCAACAGGCAAATCAAATGCTAGGTCAGTTTCATGTTTCTATGGTGTCAACCCGGCCAGGTGCCGGTCCTGCTCCGTGGGGGGAGGGGCCCCTCCAGTCTAGTCCGGAGGTGCTTTCAATCTCCACTGAACTCGATTCTCGACATCTTGATTTGTCTGAAAGAAGCCCAATTGTCAAGTGTTTTTTCAAAAGTAGTTCATAATTTGACCCACCTACAGGCAATTCATCGGGATACGTACAGTTTTATGCAAGAATATCACTATGCTTTATCTAATCAAATGCGTGAAATGGCACTTTTACTAAAACGTTTATGCCCTAATCAATCGGAATATGACTCGATTATGTTTGTTGAAAAACATCCACCTTCTACTTGGGCTGCGGGTTTTTCCCCGGTTCTCGGGGGGATGCCCCCTTCCCAGCCAGCACAGGCACAGAGTGTCTCAGTGGCCACGGAGACGGAACAGCCCACCGTTATTAACACTGCGCAAGACAAGGAAAATCCTGTATCAGGCCATCTAGCTTCCGTAGCGGTGACTCCGGGGGCCTCTGCGGGAATTGAATTCGAACAGGTACTAGCGGCAGCGGACAATATGCCCGCTATTTTGGTAACATCTGGGACTGCAAGAATTTTGGCAATTATAGATTCCGGGGCATCAATTTCTATCATCAGTCCCCGAACAGTCCAAAGAATCTTGGCCAGTGGGGCGGAGGTTCGTTTTGATCACCCCGATCCCATCACTGCTGTCACTTCAAATAACGCCCCCCTAAAAATTTCCGCCAAAGTTTTTGTTATTTTTACAGTGGGGTGCAAAGAATGTGGTTGGTCTTTTCACATGGCACCCGAATTCTACCGGGATATGTTAATTGGCACCGATTTTATGAAAATGTTTCAGTGGGATTTATTATTTTCTTCAAATGAGGTTAACATGCAAGGCATCCGTCATCCTTTGCTCTCGGCGGTTGACATTCGGGCTGAATTTTTAGCAAACTGGTGCGATGAAACTCCGGCAGTGATGGCAGTGGATGTAGTAGTTCCCCCCACCTCGGAGGTGTGGGCGCAAGCTCGAACCTCCTCCGCTGTTCGGGGACCACTGTGCTTTTTCGACCCCATGGAATCTTTATTGTCTGAACACAAAATTTTACCTTATGCTGGGGTGGCACAAATTTTGGAAAACTTTTTCGAACTTCTAATGGTAAACCCTACTCCATCTCCAATTACAATTCCACAGGCCACAGTTCTTGGGTCGGTTACCCCTGTGCGGGATTATTCCGCCCGGGAACCCGTTTTGGGCGATCTCAACATCTTTACTCCAGCCCAAGTACATTTGGACGAATTTGCTCGCGATTTGTTTTTTGCTGTTGACGCACGTATGGGGGACCCTCCACCCAAGGAAGGTTCTCCATTCGACCCATATCTACAGCAAAAGGCCCAAGATGATCAACAGATCGTGTTTCAGTGCCATGAGGAGAACATGGACTCAAATATTTTTTCAAAAGAGGGGGTAGGCCACCCCCTAGAAGAAGAAAATTTGGAAGTAGAAGTTGTTAAAGAAAATACCACCCTAGCAAAGGCTTTGTCTACTCCCCCAGAACCTCAAAAATTTTCAAAAGAGGGGGTAGCCTCCCCCTCATCAGGTCAGATAGCTGTTTTAAAACCCTCACTAATTCCTTCAGAACAATTAGCACCTTTACCTGAAAATTTAAAAAGGCCTTTTCCGTTAGTTTCAGTGGGGTTTTCTGACCAGCTCCAATACTGGGTTGAAGATTCCCCTAAGTCGCAGGAGGACGTTTCTTCCGGGGGGGGGGGGTAGTCTGGGCTGTTGTCCGGGTGACTCTCCTGGGAACTCCCTGGTGTGTCTGGGCTGTTGTCCGGGCAAGCCAGCGTGGAGTCCACTGGTCCTGCGTCTTCGGAGAATCTAGTAGGGGAAGAGGAGTGTGAAGCTCTTGAATCTGGGCCTTGGGTCCCGGTAAAATTCACAAGACGAGTGCATCCGGGTGAGCCCGGGTATACGTATATAACACGCCAACAATTACTTGAAATGTCAACTCAGGAAAGCTTTTCTTCTGAGGAGACAGCCTCTCTGGAACATCTCTCCAATAATTTAACCGAAATTGTAAATTCTCCTGCTTTTGCGGAAGCAGAAAGACGCGCTCTCTTGTTTGAAAAAATCAAACTTGCTGACTGTTGCCTGACGCGTAGGAACCAGCGTAGGCTGAAACTCATGATCTTGAATTTTCCGAATATTTGGGATGCAGCCGGAGGCTGTGGTAAAACTGAAATTGATTATCACTATATTGAAATTGAACCCGGAAAACGCCCTATAAAAGCGCGGGCGTACAAAGTCAACCCTGCACAGAGGCAAATTATAGACGAAAAACTTGCTGCATGGTTGGAACAGGGACTCATACAGCCCTCCAGGAGCCCCTGGGCTTCTCCCATCATTCTGGTCGCCAAAAAGGACGGGGACTGGAGGTTATGTGTTGATTATCGGAAATTAAATGCAATCACTAAAAAGGATTGCTACCCTATTCCCTATATTCATGGACTTTTTGAGGCAATTTTGGGCCATTCAATCTTTTCTAAATTAGATTTGGCCTCCGGTTTTCATCAAATTCCCATCTATCCTCCGGACCGGGAGAAAACAGCCTTTATCACCCATTCCGGGCTGTATGAGTTCAAGGTCATGCCGTTCGGACTATGCAATGCCCCGTCAACTTTTCAACGCATTATAGATAGCATAATGGAAGGGTTCACGGTATATATTGATGACGTTTTAATATCTAGTGCAACTGAATTTGATCATTTGGATAAACTTCTCGAAATTTTCTTACGTTGTTCAAGAGAGCGCGTCATCTTAAAATTGTCAAAATGTGAATTTGCAAAATCTTCCATGCCCTTTTTGGGTCATGTTCTGTCTGCCTCCGGGATCTCCACGGATCCGGAGAAAATTCGTGTTGTCAAGGATTTTTCTGTTCCACAAACTGTGAAAGATGTCCAAAGTTTTCTGGGTTTAGCGGGGTACTATAGGCGATTCGTTCCGAATTTTTCCAAAATTGCTCACCCCCTGAACTCTCTACTTAAAAAGGATGCAGAATTCATTTGGTCCAGTGCTTGCCAAGCGGCATTCGAAACCCTGAAAGAAAAATTGATTACGGCTCCTGTACTGGTGTATCCGGACTTTTCAAAACGGTTCACCTTGGCCACGGATGCCAGCTTTTTAGGTATTGCAGCCGTCCTCCAGCAAACAGATGAACAAGGTAAATTTCATCCGGTTGCATATGCCGCCCGGGCGCTGACCACTGCCGAAAAGAATTATCACGTAACTGAGTTAGAAGCCCTGGCTATTTTCTTCGGAATTTCATATTTTCAACATTACTTGATTTTGTATGAATTTGATGTTATAACTGACCATAAAGCACTCGAGTATATGCTGGGGGACCAAGCGGTACCAAAAACTGCCCTTGGTCGAATTGCCCGCTGGAGAGCTTTTCTACGTTCTTTTCGGTTTCGGGTAATTCAGCGCCCGGGTGTCACAAATGGTGCTCCGGATGCCCTGTCTCGAAATCCTCCCGAAATACCTGGTTCTTTTGCGGATCATCCTAAAATTCCAGAATTTCTTTTTGCAATTACGAACATGGAGGATGAATATGAGGGCCCTGAGGATCCGCTGGCATCCGAGGCCGGAATTGAAATTTGGAAACAAGCCCTACAATCGGATCCTTTTACAGCAAATATGTAGAAATTTTTACAAGATAAAACTCTTCCGCAGGATCCTGTGGAGGCGTATGCCGTACGTAAAACCTCTTCTGATTATTATATTGAAAATGAAATTTTACACCGGAGGCTTAAGTTCAAACGCCGTGACCCCCTAAAACTGATAGTAGTCCCCCGGGATTGTCGTAAGTACGTATTTGATGAATGTCATAATACATTGTTTGCCGGGTGTCATAACGGGAGGGACCGCACCCTGGGGATGATTTCTGGGAAATACTATTGGGAAACCCTAACTCAGGATATAAACCGGTATTTGGATTTATGTCAAGTTTGTGCTGCATGTAATCCCGGACCTCGCAAAATGCAGGCCTGGATGCGCTTTTTCACTCCCGTAGAAGCCCCTTTTGAGAGGCTCTCCATGGATGTCATGCACGCCCCTCCTACTTCTTCTGGAAATTCCAAGGTATTGGTCGTGGTTGATTTCTTGACACGATGGGGTTGGGCTTTTCCTATGCCAAATGAACAAACTCAAACGATTGCTAAAAATTTTGCTGAAAACATTATCGCGGTTCATGGAGCTCCCCGAGAAATTCTCACGGACAAGGGTACTCCTTTTTGTTCTGCTCTTATGGAATCTTTGTGCAAACTTTTGGGAACGAAAAAGGTACGTACTACCGCTTACCACCCCCAGACAAACGGGGCGTGCGAAAGACTAAATGGAACCTTAAAGGGACTTCTGCGGAAAGCAATTTTAGGATTTAATAAAGAATGGGATGAATTAATTCCGTGGGTTTTGTTTGCCTACCGTTCTACTCCCCACGCTTCTACCGGTGAATCCCCCTATTATTTACTGTTTGGTCAAGATCCCCGGTTATTTTCTCAAAATTTACTTAGTCGAAAAGACCCATTGGCTAAAGAATTTACTCCTTCATACGTAGAAGATTTACGTGAAAAATTGCAGTATTCCCGTCAAATTCTCAAGGAATACACTCAAGAAGTTTTGGAAAAACGTCGAGCTACTTATGATGCGAAAACCAAGGTTGTCGAGTACAAAGAAAACATGTTGGTCTGGAAAGATGTCTCTCAGGCAAACATCCCTCGGGGGGCAAGCCGCAAATTTCTCCCCATGTTTCAAGGTCCTTTTCGTGTTACTAAGGTGGTCTCTCCCACTAATGTTGAAATTTTGTCCACTCACCGTTCGGATGCTACTCCGGAATTAATTAATGTGAATCGTCTAAAACCCTTTTATTCATAATTTGTTTTCCTTTGCCCGGTTAATCTTCCTTCTCCTTGAATTTTATTCTCTATAAAAATTTTCAGAATTCTATTTATTTAAAACGAGCAAACTAATTTATAAATTCATTCTCTTGATTCTATAAAAACTAGTGTCAACCTCAGTACTATTGTTTAACATTTTATTCATTTTTACTAACATTCCTTTTTAGTTTTACACTTTTCTATTACCCCTTTTACCTTTCTTATTTGTATTTTACTAACCTATTGTATGTGTTATGTAATTGTTTATTTATTCCAGTACGTGCTTGTTTTGATTCTGTTGCTCTCTAGTCAGCGCCTTTGGCCGATTTCTGGAGGACGTTTTGGTAGGTTTTCATTAAACTTTCTAATCCTTTTCTTGTTTTTAGTACCATGCCATACGGAGCAGCAAAATTGGGTAAGTCTAAAAAGACACAAAAGGGAAAACGAGTGACTCTTACCTCTTTACGACCCGTGTCAGAGGGACCGGAGTACGAAATCTCACCCGAAATTTGGCAACTTATAAAATCCAGCCAATTTGATCCGACGTGGGACACTATGCCGTTCCCACCGACACCTGGGTATAGAGTAATTGCGGGGGGCACCCTCTGTACGAGAATCAAAATCACTTTTTGTTTTTGCTGTTGAAGATAAAAATTTTCCTCCTACTTCAGAACCTGTGCCCGCTTCTATTTATTATGCAAACGAATCGTCTCGCATGCAAAAAGTAGCAGCCTTATTTAATTGTTACCCTACTCCAGCCACTTTTGATCCGCCAAAACATCTTTTGGACTTGGGGGCACGCCCTATAACTCTAGCGGAACCAGGGTTAACTACTCCTCCGGGGCTGATTGCGTACACTGATGTCCGTCGTGCACGATTTCAAATTGTAGATCCAAAATTTATATTGGAGTGCCACTACCATAATATTGGTAGATCACTTAGGGGAGAGTTTCCACATCCTCCGCCAACAGAGTAGCGTGTATACGTATACAGGTATAGTTTGGTTTCACAGTTTATGTTTCGTATTTATCTCTATGTTTTGTGTTCTAGGTTACTGTTCGTGTTGCGGGTTGTGATTTTCTGAGTATCTGCTAGATCCTATTTTTCCCGCAAATTCAGAAAATTTTGAGGTTAGCACAAATTCTTTTCTTCTCCAGTTTAGATTTTCATACGTATTCTGATAGTTGAATTTTATAATGGCTACTCCTCCAAGAGTGTGTTTCGATCCGCGTCCATGCAGATACGATTTGACAAATGCCGGTCAGCCAATGTATGTGCCACTCCGGGGTAAAATTGCTCCGGGAGAACATCTTCCTCCGGTGTTAAATCAGGAATTGGAATTGGGTCCAGGTGTACCCTACCGTGGGGGGTGGGTTAACCCTGCAGATTTGCGCTACGAACATATTGCGGCAATGGTTCTTGATCCTTCTGAATTAGATCCACCTACTTGCAAGAAATTTATTGAATTAGCTGCTCATTTTGGGTATTTCATGTTCCCGGCTTATTTTCTTCCCCCTTTTTATTTGCGTGAAAAAGGGGCTCCTACCTTGTATATGACTTGTCCTTCGGCTCCATTACTGGTGAAAAATGAACGCGAAGTTATTTTACAGAAATTAGCTCCTTCGGTTTTGCTGCAAAAATTCAGGGATGCTATGGCGCCTCCGACTTCTCCTGTGTCTCCACCTCCTGGGTCTCTCTCATATAACTCCACATCAGAGGAAGAGTCTGAGTAGGTAACAGAATGTTGATGTTATGCATGTATTGTTGTGTGTTGTGTTTGTCGTGTTTATTATGTCTTTTTATTCTAGAAAAGTTGTGTGTATCCAGGGAGTTCCCCATCCAAATACGTCGTAAGGTCATTCGGTGGGTTATTTATTTTTCTGTATTTTTGAATTGTATACGTATAATGTCTGACCGTATGGTGTATTCGCGACAGATGGTGGTTGCACGCCGACACATGACAGGGTATAGTCCTCCGCGCTTGGGGTTCCCCCCGATGAGGTATCCCATTCGTCCGGAGTTGCTTTCTCCAGAGGATAATTTTCCCCGATTTGTTTCAAACGTTGAGTTCCCAAATTATTCTGAATTTCCAGTTAGCCACGACTACCAATCTTTGCATCACTCACAACCTGATCTGGGGGTTTATTCCATATTCGACTGTCCACTGCCTGTTATGCGGCATGGGTCGACCTCCTCCTTTTCCTTGACGTCCCCCCCTTCATATGAATCCTTGCAAAGTCTATCTACTACGACGACTCGAAATTTGCCAAATTCTACGTCTACTCCCGTA
>JASAND010018910.1:0-59297 GCA_030248195.1 Trissonchulus latispiculum
GGAAACCTATCTGCTGTTAAAGGACCCAAAAGTGTGTCAAATTCGAGTAATAGGTTTTAATCGTACAGAAGCAGACTGTACGAAGAGAAATCAAGTTGGAATCACAGTTTCACATCAAAGGCACAATTTCTTGCACAAGAACGCAAGAAATTGTCTTGAAAACTATCGTTTTACTTAAGAACAATTTTAAATATCGTGATCTTACTCAAACCATCAGAACTTGTGTTAATCCGCTTGAATCGCAAGCTTTCACAACAATTTCGATTTGTACGAGTTTATTTCAAGTTCAGAAAGCCAAAATGTAAGTAATGGTTGCTGGGTTCGAATCCCGCACCTATAACTTGTATTAATGGGTTTTAACCCATTTGATTCAGGTGCGGCCAGTGAGAAGAACTGATCCTGCTCCATCTGAAGTCAGACTGTCAGCCCATTTGGATCTTATCAGTATTACAGTAGTGTGTTGAGTCAGATTAATCAGAACGGACGATTGAATTGTGTCTTATTGGAATCAGTCAGCTTAAGGTACATTGGAGTCGATAGCGTCGGATTCATAGGTCAGAGCAGAGACAGTCTCAAGCGAAGCACCGGAGTCTATTGTGGGACCTAAAACCTAATTCAACGAACTTGGAAATCTTCCTTTCATAGCATTTCAAATTGAACTTTATTCGTCTTCTTTCAAGCTAAAAGATGAATCTTTTTGAGCTTATCGTTCGTCTCATCGAAGGGGTTGTTACCCCCTGCCCCTGGGCCTAATCTATTCAGTGTTCTTCAAGTAGATTGGAATTAGAGGAATTTAAAGAAGAGATTAAACTAAACGTAACCTGTACTAACATCCATAAACGGACCAGGAATTCTCCCAACCGGACCCCCCTTGTGTTTGACCCTTGGCAACCGTATAGCATCCGAAAGTGCTATTGTTACTAGCATTTCGAGCTCACCCAAAGACCGGAAACTTTGCACTACTAATCCCTTTAATCTAGTTAATTTAAATTGTTTGGTAGCTTGTCTTATTGGTATTGTATTGTCCTTTAGTAAGGAGGACGGTAGAAGAGTTATAATTTAATCACACGAACACAAGCATATAGGGATTGCACGATAGAGTTTGGTAATAGGCTACTAACTTACTAGTCAGTTAGTCAAGAAAGGAAAGAAAGAGGAATAGAGTAGAGTTGAGTTTAGCCATCGGAACCTTGTCCCTAACAACAACAATTAATAATCTAGGTAAATCAGATACTGGCAACTCTGGCAAACTATTGTTGTTTGTCTAATTGTTTATACAGCATATAGTTTATGATTTGTAACCTATCCTATCTCCGGTACGTATCATAATAATCCTGTTCACTGTTCGTTGTTATAACTATTATTGTTAATACCACTATAACTATTGTCATTAAACTGTTGTGTCCTAATACTGAATCCACTGACTAGGACATAAGGATCAGATCAAGATTAAGGATTCATAGCCCCTGCACAAGTAAGTGTTTAAATTGAACCCTTGGTCCCGACAAAGACATCACGATCATCTTGCTAGAATCTTGATTTGGCAATCAAGATTCTCAATCAGTGTTCTTTGATACAGACCTGATTCACCTATCCAGAAACAGCAAGTGTCGACCCCGCTTGCTACTGATATCCCTTGGATCCCCATCCTCATCAAACGAACTCACGCCTAGACCCTATCCAGGTTGACCGCAAGGAATCTTTGGTTCTGGACAAATCACCTTCCGAAGATCCTGTGCCTAAGTTTATCTTCACCGATAAACGCGTCAGCCTTCCGTGTACTCGAAGTGGTTGATACCCAGAGTCAGTCGTGATAGACTGTTGCGGAATTTGGAACCCTGATCTTACCCACTTCATTACAAATACTTAACTAGCGAAGTAGCGAGAATGGGTTGCCGCTGCTTTTTCCTTTGATATATAGCGATATCTCCTATGACAAGCGGTTGGATGATCCACAGTCTACGCATTCGTGGTCTCCATATCGAGAGCTTCCATTTGAGGACCATATTCACCACGTTATTTTGAAAATTTTCAAAATTCATTTTTTGGTCGATTTTGGCCATTTTTGGCCAATTTAAAGCTCCGTAACTCAAATTTAGTACATTTTGATGGCTTGGCCCTATTATAACTTTTTATCTATTCACCGAGCGCTTTCGAATGAGCACCATATTGGGCGTTTTCCGCTACTTTCAATTTTTACCATATGCAGCATCACCGTATCGAGTACTTTCGAACACCGCAACGGGGGCAGCTCCCCGCGCTTCAGTCAACACTTCAGCTCACCCCAAACTTCCACTGAAAATTTCAGCCCAATCGGTCAACCCTAGCAAAAGTTAGAGGGGGACAGGGGTGGTCACGAGATTAATAATAATAAATAATCAACGGACATACCCAGATGAAGGCCAAGGGATGCCTTTTTTGTGTAGAAAGCGGCAACCCAAAAAAGTCTCATAGCAGCTTCTAGTGTTGTTTCAGTCACTGAAACTGAAACTGAAACTATTTTGAGAAGAGACCTGAAACTGAAACTGAAACTGAAACCATTTTGAGAAGAGACCTGAAACTGAAACTGAAACTATTTGGAGAAGAGACCTGAAACTGAAACTGAAACTGAAGCTATTTTGAGAAGAGACCTGAAACTGAAACTGAAACTGAAACTATTTTGAGAAGAGACCTGAAACTGAAACTGAAACTGAAACTATTTGGAGAAGAGACCTGAAACTGAAACTGAAACTGAAGCTATTTTGAGAAGAGACCTGAAACTGAAACTGAAACTATTTTGAGAAGAGACCTGAAACTGAAACTATTTTGAGAAGAGACCTGAAACTGAAACTGAAATTGAAACACGTTTAGGCTGCCGACTGAAACTGAAACTGAAACTGAAGCTATATTGGGTAAAAGACTGAAACTCTAACTGAAACTAGTTTCAGACTTTCCTTAAGTCTTAAAATTTTTAAGGTTTTGAGCTTCGATTCTGTTAGCATTGCTGTAAGAGAGGCTGAATAAACATTAAATTTTGTTTTATAGGAAAGAACTCAGAGAGCTGGTTACCGTTCTTTTTAAAGCGAACTGAAACTGAAACTGAAACTGAAACTGTTTTGATCCGCCGACTGAAACTGAAACTGAAACTAAAATCGGCTACTGAAACAACACTAGCTGTTTCGTTCGATGAAAATATATAAAGTTTAGCTCAATGGGAGAAAGTCATATTGGGTTACATAGAGCATTGGCTTTGCTGTAACCAAAGCGGACTGAGAGCAATGCTAGCTTAAATTTGAAGACCTGTCAAAATTTTGGAAGCCTTTGGTCGCCGAATCAAATAATTTATTTCTGGTAAGACCACGGAAGCTAAAAGTTTGTGCGAACATTCACCCCTTAGTTCTAAAAAAATTTGGCCAAATCTGAAGGAATTCTGCCCAGGCATTATAGTTTTACGCCACTTGATAGTATGTAAACATGAAGAAATGTCAATTTTGTTTTAGTTCAAACATATCTCACGGTGTTGAAGCACGATAGCGCAACCAGACTTGGCTCAAATTGTACTGTTTTGCAGCCTTCTTGGCACTACCACAATAACATAAAATCTATTTTGCTCATAAATAGATGCTTGGCTGACACTTTAAGTATTCAGATGAATACCAGCTCACTACCGACCATGTCATTCCTGTAGCGCTTGTACAACCTGACACACGACAAAAGAAGAAACCGTCAACCGTTGAGAAGGAACAGAATACATGTAAATATTAGATCGACAAAACTTTTCGTTTTTTGTTTTGCGACGTCAACATAAACTCAGAAAGGGCCATCTTTCAAAATTTTACAGTTGATTTTTAAGTAACTGTAAATTATATACTAGTTTTGACTTAGAAATGAAATCAATACAATGGCTCCTAGAAAATTGCGTTTGAATGAGCCTCGCCTAATTTTCCATCTCAGTTAAATCCAACGATGTCAAAATGTTCTCTAAAGGACGCATACTGCCTGTGGAAAAACTTTAAAATTTTTAAATAGTTGACCTCAGTTCAACATGACCTTTGCACTAACAAGAGTGCATAATTGGTGGGGGGGGGCGGGGGTAGCAGAAAAGTGGTCCCCGATTGGTGGGGGGAAGCCAACAGCCAATCAGATTGCAGAAACCCCCTCCCCGTTTGGTGGGGGGGGGGCACAGCAGAGGATCACGGTGGTTTTTGTTCTATTCAAAAATGGGTCCCCGTTTGTTGGGGGGGGGGGGTAGAAAAAAGAGGTCCCCGTTTGGTGGGTGGCAGCAAAAAGAGGTCCCCGTTTGGTGTTGGTGGGGGGTATGCAAAAGGCGTCCCCGTTTGTGAAGGGAGTCGCTAACAGCAAATCAGATTCAGCCAATATTTGCCTGTCTTGACGACCCCCCCCAAACAAAGACCCTTTTCTGCCTACCCCTCCACCTAACGGGGACCGCTTTTTGCTACCCCCCCCCCACCGAAAGGGGAGGGGGTATGCTTGTCGAGCTCCCCCCTAACCAAACGGGGAACGTTCGCGTATGCTGGTCGGAGCACCTTTACGCAATGCCAAGAAGAGACGCCCTCTAGTGGCTTACTCTTCTTCTATAATATAAAGGAATAAATTATGGTCTATTGGTACTAAGTAGTCGTTATGTGACAAGAAGACAAATAATAAGCTAACGCAAAATCCCAGTACATATTTGAAAATTTAGCCAAACATCAAACGGTGTTGTAGCGGTAGCATTTTGCGTTGGATATGTGTACAGAAAGTTTTCTACACACATTTTGTGTCAGTCTTTTCTTCTGTTCCATCGATGTTGTTTGAATCCAGCTTCAATGTAAGCTAGTTCGAAAAGGTTGAGAAAACACCTGTCATTTTCAACGAAACTTGGTTTTATTACCACGTATATGTCCTTGCTGATTTGTTGGTCATTTCCTAGAAAATGTTTACACTTTTCAAGGCATTTGTAGATAGTTAGTTAGGTTTATTTTGCCAGCCATCTATCCGTCAAGTTACGCATACATAGCTAAAGAGAACTTCAAAATACACACATATAGTGCTTGTAATGAATTTTAGTGTAAGTTTCACTCAAGCTTTCTTGATCCCGACGGTATTGCGAAGGTTTGTGGACCTGCCCGGCCACAGTGTTAAATAGTTCCAAGAGCACAATGGAAAAACGCTAACAAAGAAATGCAGCAATTTGTTTTGTTATGGTCCTTCGTTGATAAGATAAGATAAAATACTACAGTACAATGTCTATTAAACCAGCTACATTTTCATCAAATTTCTAAGTTGAGACAATGAAACGTAGGCAGATGGTTTTTAAGCCACTAAATGATTCATGGTGATAACCAGAATTTACACAACACTTGTAGGACATTTTTATCAGGAGCAAAGACATTGCGTCGGAACGTTTGGGAGGGAACCATTATCGTGAATACTCGTTTGATCTGCAAAGACTTAATCTTCTTAACTGCATAAGATCTAAGTTGGAAAACTACTGTCGATTTTTGCTACTGCCTTTTTGTTTCCTCCAGGGGCCATGTAAGACGTACTGCGTCTTTAGGTGCTGGTTTCCTTTCGGCTATTTTTGACTCATGCTGCTTTACTCCTTTGCGTAAATAGCTAAAACTTACTAAATAGTCTATTTTCGTGCTCTGTAGCATGCTGGGACCAGTCCCGTAATTTTAGACGAAAAGTAAAGAACGTTTTGTTTTTGCCATTACACTTTCAGTAGGAAGTCGAGACACCAGATTTGAGGAAGTTTGAGGGAAACGCACTCCAACTCCCAACGAATCTCCCAGTTTAGCAGAATTTGCAATACCAGGATTGTCTCCGATAGTACCTTAGAAGTCATTATGTTTATGCAATTCTAAGGTTCCACCTCGTGTCCACAACCCTAATATCAGGAGTAGATAATATATAAGATTGTATCCACACGCTTGTCACACTCTTATGTATTATATACTCTTGCTAATACGATCCTCTGAAATAAATCTTTTTTGGAAGGCCGACCAGGTCAGACTCAAGAAGTAGCAAACGTCCAATTGAAAAATCTGAATCGGCTAATTTCTTTATGTCTTCGGTATTTTTTCGCCAATAAATTCAGAGGGTGGAGAGGGAGACTGCTCTGCTGTGAAAGAAATCTTAATTTTTGAGTAATTTTAAAACGCCCTAAAAAGCAAGTTGTTCCACCTGATGTCAGGACCATTTCCGCAGATAGATCTCACCAGCTCATTTTGGATCTGAACCACTTAGCAGCATGCAATAGATTTAGGAAGTTTACCTATATTTAATAATTGTAGTTTACAGTTTAATAGTGGCAGTTTACCTACATCTCGACGTTTTCCACACTTGACCAGAGTTGGAAGTGGGTCGTAATTTCGTGACCCGCGGGTACCCGCGATCCGCGGACCTTGACCCGCGATTCGCGACCCACGACCCGCGACCCACTCGGTTTTTGTCGACAGACTCGACCCACTTCTTTAATTTGGACATTTCCGTGTATTTAAGTACCGTATAGTACGGATCGAGCAAAATTTTCGCTTTTAACGTCTGCATGGCGAAGTATTAGTAGTTTCAAAATTAAATTTGGCGAGTTCAAAGTTAACTGCACTAGCTTTCGTCTTCGGTTTTGCTAGATCTGAGCATTCTGTGACCATGCTATTGCAAACATGTTAGACGTGCTGGGATCTCGGCCAGCCAGTAGAATCCAGTATTTAGGCAAATTTCTTGAAGATAAAAAATATATATTTTCTTGAGCAAATATATATTTTCTTGAGCAGTTTCCTAAAATATCGGTCCATTCTTGTTTATTTCTTACACCTGCATGGTGATTATCGCAGGAGTTTTTATGTAAAATAACGTGTCCAAACTTGAATAAGTTCGCTAACATTTTAGCAATTTATTTCAGATCGCTTTATTCCTACAAGTCAAAATAGTAATGATCATAACTCGTCGAACTACGTCGACATTCCGAGCTTGACATTATAAAATATTTACAGGAAGCACCTCTTCATACTCTTTTAGGAAAGATTAGGTTTGCAGGATAGATATACCAACATTTTCTCACAACTCAATTCGTCAATCGATGCAGAACCAAGACTTTGGCGTGATAAAATACATAAACCAATGGCTGTGTCCTAAAGATATTACTGAATTACGCCTGACTGAAGATTCCAGGCAGAATTGAAATAACTTAATTATAAAAGCAGTTATAATGTAATAAATACAAAACAATCAAAGGCTAGTGAAAAAATTGAAAATTAATTGCAAATTGTAAATTTTCTAGTAAAATTCGCCCAAAATTTAACATAAAATTAGTATGAGCAAAAGTGACCACTGACCCGCTCTGACCCGCGGGTACCCACTGACCTGAAAGTCGACCCGGGGGACTCACGACCCACTTCCAACTCTGCACTTGACTGTTCAACTTTTTCATGCGTCGAAGAACCTTTAGATATGTATAAATATTATTATATACTAGTACATACTAGTATATAATAATACAAGTATACATTAGTAGTTATGTTGTTATTTCTTATTAAGTAGTGTTTCTCTACTTTCTATTCAAACACTGCAGGCATGTCATACTCCAACGTTTCAATCATTATCCCTTGAAAATTTGGTCATGGAAAGTCTAAGTTTAAGTTATCGATTACTAGAATAGTGTAACTAAGGGCCTTTTCAAGAAAGGGTAGAGTAGAGTAGAGTTGAGTTAAAATCAGCTGTTTTAACTCTTTTTAACTCCACTCAAGCTTGAGTTTCCCCCTTTTAACTCTTTCATGAAAAGGATCGAGTTAATTTTAACTGTACTCTACCCGTTCTTGAAAAGGCCCTTAGATTAAAGTTCTCAACAATTTTGGGGAAAATTTTTCGAAATTAAATTTCACCAAAGATTCGCACTTTTTAACTGAATCATGTGGCCATCCTCAAATCTCACCTTTGCAAATACTGGTCAGTTTATTTTAGCGTAGAAGTTTCTAAGTTCATGCATCTGAAGGGTCATCTATCCTCACTCCTTTGTAAAGTGTACTTTTTGGGCGTGAATTGCGTTTTTGGTTTTCACATTCCGTTTAGGCTTGAATGGCTTGCTTTGCGTGGTCATTTTTGATTAATGAGTCGGGCAACCTTGTCCGCCAAATTTCTCCAAGGGTCGCACTTCCGGGACAGCCGTTTAATCTGGATTTGCAAACACAAAATGAAGGAGACAACGCTACTGTTACTGCCCATCTTCACAGAAAAAACACCTATCAAGGCGAAGAAAATGGCTTGCTAGAGTATCAGTGGGAATTTGAAATGAGAGCACGAGAAGTGTCATTCGACGAGACAACATGGTTGGATTTCGGTCAATTCGATACGGCCAAAGCGTCTGCAGCAGCAAAACAGTTACGTCATCATGAACTGCATTATCTGGGGCATATGGAGGCTAACTTCTTATCTCTGCCGGCAAAAAATACATTAAAAGTCTTTAATGCATTTCTGGGTCGCCACTCATTTATAATCGATATATCTGTGAACACGACCAAACGAAACAGTCTGATCAAACACCTACAGCGACAAACAATCACTCACCCGCTATTGCCAGATGACACAGACCTATTCAGCGAAAAATATCAAAGTCTGTTGTTAGGATTGGACAATCCCAAAAACCCCCAGAGTGATATTCAAATTAAATGTGGTGATGATGCAATCCTATATGCTCATCGATTTCCGTTGCGAAAAAGTCCGGTTTTGGAACGACAGATGCAGGCGAGCTTTCAGGAGGAACAGTCAGAGATTCTGGAATTGTCAGATTTTTCGAGTTCCTCAGTTAAATTATTGCTGAAGTATCTTTACTTTGGTAGTCTCAAAATTGGACATGATGATAAATTTATCTGCAGGTTGGCGGATTTAGTGCGAATGGCCGATTACTGTCGACTCCCTGGACTGCTTCATATTGCAAAGTTGGAACTGCACAAAAGCGTAACTCCACAGAATATGGGCGAACTACTGTTGTTATCTAGTGTTTTGGAATTGACGGAATTAAAAGATCGATGTTTGGCAGTAATCGATAAAAATTTGGATTATTTCACGTCCTTGCCTGAATTCAACGCCATAATAGCGGATAAGGTGCTTTTGGAGGCAATAACTGCACTGGAATTGATGTCGTCCCTGGAAAGAAGGAATCTCATGGAACGTGCGCCATGCATGCGGATTTGGTGTAAGTGCTTGCCATAGAATTAGTTTCTTTCGTCCCTTATTTCTAGCTCCAGACAGTTTTAATCATTTTTGATTCCTGGGGGTCACTGGTGATTTTAGGGGGTCCGATTTAAGCATTTAAATTAAAAATAAAAGGTTAAAAATTTTAAAAATTTAAATTATTTAATCATTTTAAATTTAAATTTCACTGTTTGGTCTCTTGACTGAGTCAATGCTACTTCATCTCTAAAATTCCTTTTGCGATGTCTGGGTAGTTTGTGGGTTGTTTTTAAACAGGATTTTGTTCATCCTGACAGTTTCTGGGTTTTCTTTGCAATATTCTTTCCTTTCGTGTTTTCCCTGAAATAGGATAGTTGCAAGAAATAAAGCCGAAGTGTAAAAGTGTTGCGAATACATAAGTGCGTTGGGTTGAACACGTGCAGGACATTGTTGCATTGAATCCTGGGAAAGTAGCTAAAAGGTGTGAGAAGAAGACGACATTTGGGCGATGAAAAATTTTTCCAAATTTCCTCCCAAATTTGCAAAGACCGAGACCTTTCTTGGGTGAACTCGGGTCCGAGGGGAAATCATACCTAACTTCTCCACAGGAAAGAGTGGCTAATCCATTCTTTAACTCCAGGTTACCAGGATACCCTACATCATTAACCATTAAATCAGTCAACATTAAACCCGCCCTATTGCTAAGATTTTGTTGCAAGCTGAAGTATAGACATCTCTGTTCATTGAACCCTTTATTGTTTATTCCATTTTAGGAATTCAGAGAAGATGGAACGAGATGGATCCCGGTTTAGAGTGTCCAAGTAGATCGAAGCTTTTCTCGTATCTTTGGTTTCACGAAATTAAATTGAGAATGAAATTGTGGATGGTTTCCTGGTTTTCCTGTTACTATTTTGAAACCGATGAAATTGACATAACTGACTGCAGCAAAATCACTAAAGCAAGAAAAGGATTTTACATTTTGAACACATATATTGGTTAGCATTATTATTATGCAAAAAAACCGAAAGACGAAAGAAATAAAGTAAAACCTACGTAATGTCACATAGGTAAGAAGCAGAGCAGCATTTTTGAACGAGGATGACTTCAATTGACTTAACTTGAATTCAGCTTAATACTGGCTAATTTCTTGTTTTTTGCTAATTAGCAACCAAAACTTGTTCTTGTGGTTTACTGAATAACGCAGCAACCAATTGCTAGCTGCGGGTCAGCTAAACTGAAGTTGAGCCTCAGCTAAAGCGTCGCGTCGCAAGTTTACTACTCACTACTGTACTCTTATGTACTCACAATTACTCTGGAATTACTTCTGGCTTGCTCTTAGTTACTCACTTTTACTCACATGTTTACCCTTAACTAAGCATACCTACTCATACGTTATTCTCAGTTACTCGCAATTACTCATAAGCTTCTCCTGAAGCCCTTCGACTGTCGACCAGTCGCTTGATGTACTTTAAATATTAAATGGTTGTCCTTTTTGGCAGGGTCCGACACTCGGTGGGCATACCTTCACCTTCAGTCTGATGGCATAGCTGTTATTTTGTGAGCAATCCTGCAAGCTAGGTTTGTCCATATGCAATCTCCTCAAGGGTAGACAAACCAGCCGCTAACATGACAGGTTGTGCATTAGGGATGCTACACATTTTTGACAAACATATCCATGTGCACCCAGTTTGTAATGTTTGATGATCATGCAGGGGTTGTTTCATGGATTGAGGTTCTCTTTAAACAGTAACATTTTATTATTGTTACTGAATATTAGATGTGACACCATTATGTTATGTTATAAGCTTAACCCACTCAGAGTTTAAAAAATGCAAATATTTCATTGCACAGGCGAAAAGCAAGGCCTCGGGTTGGATTTAAATCCGGCATTTCATTTTTCATTTCATATTATTTCAGTTCATTCAGCAACTATTTAACAGGCATCGCCCCAGAACAAGATATCTAAGATCAAAGCCGGATACTTCGTAGCAGTATACACTGCAGAAAAGTACCTGCTTGATGATATATGTACTAGATTTTAGCATACTTCACACAGTTAGTCTGGAAAAGTACAATTAAAATTGGATTCGGAGTTGCATACAGGGATGATTGTCGCGGATATTATATGGTGGCTCTCTTCGACCCTCCCGGCAATGACAGAGCTAAATTTGCTGCTAACGTTATTCAGCCTTAAGAAAGAAAATCTTTTGTTGAAATTAAATTGAATTAAACAAAATTGAACTTGAACGAGAAAATGTTATTGCGAATTTGTGAATTTCATTGTCAATCTCTAGTATTAAAATGACTTCAAGGTTTTAACATCAGTCTAGCCCCTAAATTCCTATCGGTAAGAGCATGTGTGTCAGAACTCGACTAGCTGTAGGTTTTTTGTAAAACACGGTTCACGATGGAGTGCTTTGTGATTTGTCTGTTGTGTTTGTGTTTTTCCCTTATGTGCTTTCCGCTGAGCGTTCAGGAGACAGTGCTTTGTGCTTTGTGCTTTGTGGTCAGGCGACAGAAGACACATTGACAAAGCACAATCACGAAAAGCACAGGTCACATGGCATAGAAGTTATTTAAAAACTAAATAACCAACATAAGGTTTTAGATCAGCGAATTAAAATTGTAATTGCTTAGAAATTAAATAAAAAATGTTATTACTTTTCCGAACTAATTTTTAATTAACTCTTGGAATAGGACTATGTTGGAATTTAATACCCATTTTTGAAAAATGTCTATTAAGATGAACATAAGAATTATCCAATATTTATATTTTTTGGTTTGGTGGGCACTTTCTTCTCAAAAATAATTGTTTTATAAGACTTCCGCAGTTGTTTTTATTTATCTTTTCTTGTCCTTTATTCCACCCAAACAACACAGAGATTGGCTTGATTTCATTGGAGAGCACAAAAGCACAATCTAGAATCCTCAACGTTGTTGAACAATCTCAGAGCGCGCCAAGAGCACGAAAGCACAAAGCACAAAGGTCATTTACCATTGTGAACCGAGAAAGCACAAAGCACAAAGGTCATTTACCATTGTGAACCGAGAAAGCACAAAGCACAAAACGCTGAGTTTCTCGCCATCGTGAACTATCAAAGCACAAAGCAAAAGAACAAAAGCACAAAGCACTCCATCGTGATCCGGGCTAAAGAATACTCTATAATTAAAAACGTTTATCCCTTCAGCACTAAGCGAAATCGGTCACTATATTACTACCGAGATTATTTATTATTATCAAGAAGTTACTGTAAATTATATTTACAGCATCATAAATTATGAATTGTCTTCAATCTTGCTAAATATTTGAAATGCTAACTAATGCTAAATACTAACAGTGGCTCGCTGTATGCTTACAAGGCTTATGTAGAGTGCTTAGCTATCCATGGGATAGGATGCAAAGCCTAATCATCAATGACTTGTTTCATAAGGACATTGTCGGAAATTTTAATGAATTTAGAAGTGGCATGAAATGGCTAAGTAAACTGTAGTATAATTATGCCTTCGCAGCTGCGAGCTTATATATAAATTTATGCCGAGCTAACAAAAAGCTGAATCGAAAAAGACTCGGATTTCAGAATCGTGTTCAGCGCTCCAAAATACATGCAAGATACGCGAGCGGTGATACCGACGCTGGTTTGGATAATGAAAATTTTGATTGGACGATGAAATAAAGTAAAGGCATTCGGATATCTATTAAAAACTTGTTTTGCCAAAATTTATTAATAATAGACTTTAGAAAGGATTTACGTTAATTAAATTAAGCGGACCTATCGTACTGGATGGTTAAGGCAAGAACGTGTTCAACTGTTATCTCAGAGAATGTAATGTGATTAACAATTAATGTAATTTGGTAAGTTGATAACACCAGTTAACAGTATACGTTTACTAACTCGGATCCGAACTAACACTTGGATCCGAAGTAGAAGTTATAAACGTACAAGTACATGCCGGAAACTTTTAACGCTGTTTGTTTGCATGTTAGATTGTTCGTTTTTTGTCTTTGCAGGGTCTAACAGGGGTCTTTGCCAACAAGCGTGTTGTCTTTTGTGATTTGATCTTTTGTCTGCTTCTACTTAGAGAATATATTCTGCATTCATGAAGACGTAATCATTCAGACTTAATGCAGGTGTAGACTTTATCAAATGAATAAAACACCTTGCTGCACAGGGTTGACATTGCCGGCCCTTATTTGCAGAATACCCTGTTAAATGAGAACCTATTTCTACTTAAAATTTTTTAATCAGCTGCTGAACACTTTTGTTGACTATCGAAGTTCAGTAAGGTTCTGACGTGATTTGATCCAGGACGTGAATCACACATATTTAAGAACCTTTTTCTGGTAAATTTTAATTAGAAGGTTTTATTAGGCATTATGTACTCTTTCTTTTAAGTACACAAAAAACCAAAGAACCCGTTGGACTAATTTTATCTAGAATCTTGCATTTAATAAAAATGAAAGGATAAACATAACCTATAAATTTAGTTTAAAGTTAAATTAGAAAACCAAATTTGAAATCATAAACTTAATTAAATGGTTTGTTTAACCGGGGGGATATATAAACATAACCAATAAATTTAGTTTAAAGTTAAATTAGAAAACCAAATTTGAAATCATAAACTTAATTAAATATTTTCTTTAACCGGGTCTTGACAAGGATCTTTAATAGTGCCTACAAGGGTCTTTTCTAATTCATTTACATCATTTGGCTAAATCAGCTTAGAAAATTTATTTTTCCATCAAAGAAGTCGCAATCACTCAGGCCACTCGCTAGTGTGGAGTTTAGAATGAATGAAGAAATTTACCGCACAGGTTTGACATTTCTGTCCCTTATTTTAAAAAGGCGCTATTAAATGAGAAATTTTCTAATAAACTTGTTGAATCGTAATGTGTGCTCATCAGAAAGCGATTCATTGTATAAAAATTCTTAGTCTGAATGATAGGATCTTGTTAGATAGGAGATAGTAACTCAATGTTAACGGATAGTTCAGTTTTTAAATTAATGACTTTGAGAGTCAGTGGCCGTCGTTACAGGTGTCTATACAGATGTCTGAACAATTGTATTGACTGCATCGAAGTGTGGTCAGGAAAGTTCTGCCATGATTCGATCCACGACGTGCAGCAAGAAGCTAGTGACAATAAGTTAGAAGATGAAGTTTGAAAACATCAACCTAAATAAATGTTCAAGTTAATAGGTGAGATCCCGATAGTTTTCTTTTGTTGCCCCCGATAATTTTTATTTTGTGGGCGTGGTTGTATGCTAACCGCAAAATCCGGAGAATGAGATGAATTCCTGTGTTCATTGCCATTAACGAAAGTTGGAAATGGAAGGTCCTGGAATGCTTTCTGCAGTTCTGGATGAGTTAGGGGCAAGGACGCATTCAACTATTTACTCAGAGAACGTGATCTGACCAACATCATCGAAGAAATTAAAATAAAGCAAAAAATAGGAAAGATCAGACAATCTGTGCAATAAGGGGAAAAGGGGTTTGCGGAGGAACTCAGCAGGCGTTCATTTCAATTGTTCTTATGCACAGGTTTAGAAGCGAGTGTGTACTAGCCGAGATCACATGTGTCCGCGATCTGCTATAGAAGATAACCTGTCATTCGTTCTGGAACGATAAGACCATTTATGTCGCGAAAAATATCCAGTCATTGCTGTACAGGCCAGAACGTACTGTAGCCTATTCCGAAAATTCGATAACTCAAATATTGTGGATGAAACAATCGAACGCCTAAGGAAGGTAGGTCTTAGTCAGATCTTTGTTATTAGTGTAGTAAACATATCTTAAAAGCGTAGTAATTAACCTAACAAACCCAAGTCTGAGAAAATCGTCCGTAATCGAAAATATGCTTAAACGACAGCCATCATCCCAAACACAGTGATCAAGCAAAATTTGTCAAGTTCATGTTCACAATGTTCACAAAACATTGACATACCAAGCATTGCACAGCAAGCAAAACTGTAGGACGTTAATGCGAAGTCATCTATGACTTTATTAAATTAAAAGACAACGTTCACGTTCTAAAGCAACCATTCATTTCTGAGCAGACGTTCTAAAGTCTGACCAAAAAATGTAGGGAGCGAAATTGTTTTGTTTATACTGAATTACCGGTACATTTTTGCTGCAGTAATGTATATATTTTCTGAACCGTCATGGCATAAACTTTCTTTTGGTTGAAAAAAAATTTTTTTTTAAATTAAAATTCATCAAAAGAAGCCGATTTTTTAGGTTTTGAAAGATCAGTAGAAGACAGGAACTAGCCCTTCGGTAGGAAATTAGCCCATGTCTCACATATTGTGAATCCCGAATATCAGCTGATTTCGTCAAACATTGCGATAGTTATTCAATTTTTTTGATTTTCAAAATCCTTTGATCTTTGCCGCTTTTCCAACTTTGACTGGCTATTACTCGCGACTCACTCAATGCAAAAAATTTTTAATTGGATTTTCAGGACCGCTTACGTGTCAGCTCTCATGTGATATATGTGGTTTTTCAAAATTTGAAAATAGATTTTTTCGAAAAATACCACTTTTTGACCCAAAATTTCGACAAGGCGAATCCAGCAAAAGTGGGTAAAAATAATATTATCATAAAGTTTAATCTGAGCTGAATCCAACGATATAAAGTTTTCGTGGCTACAACTTATATTGCATCCGCAACTAATTTTTAAACAATTTCGCTTTTTAGCCTGTTTTTGGCCAGTTTACACTATTTGCGGCAAATCAATGCACAATATAGCACAACTTGTCAGAAATCACCTGAAATGGGAAATTGTTTAAAAATTCGTTTCTGGGGCAATTTAAGCCGTAGCCACAAAAACTTTATATCGTTGGATTCAGCTCAGATTAAACTTTATGATAATGTTATTTTTACCCACTTTTGCTGGATTCGCATTGTCGAACTTTTGGGTCAAAAAGTGGTATTTTTCGAAAAAATCGATTTTCAAATTTTGAAAAATCTAATATATCACATGAAAGCTGACACGTAAGCGGTCCTGAAAATCCAATTAAAAAATTTTTGCATTGAGTGAGTCGCGAGTAATAGCCAGTCAAAGTTGGAAAAGCGGCAAAGATCAAAGGATTTTGAAAATCGAAAAAATTGAATAACTATCGCAATGTTTGACGAAATCAGCTGATATTCGGGATTCAAAATCTGTGAGACATGAGCTAATTTTCTACCGAACGGCTAGTTCCTGTCTTCTACTGATCTTTCAAAACCTAAAAAATCGGCTTCTTTTGATGAATTTTAATTTTTAAAAAATTTTTTTCAACCACAAGAAAGTTTATGCCATGACGGTTCAGAAAATATATACATTGCTGCAGCAAAAATGTACCGGTAATTCAGTATAAACAAAACAATTTCGCTCCCTACATTTTTTGGTCAGACTTTAATAGTTTTGTTTAAAACAAGAATCCTAAAATCAGTCTGAGAATATTTGTTTGTTTATGAAGTTATTCGAAAGTAGACATAGGGATCATTTGCAAGCTCAATTAATATTTAACTAGTCAATTATTAACTTTAAGGGGGGTCCATAGCGATAACTTATATCACGGATTTCGCTCACTTTTGCACATAATCTAGCCACATATGTAGTAAGTTTTAATTTTGAGTTGTTTTGTTCAGTTCTTCCTTCGTATAAAGTTTCTCCGAAAGCCATTCATTGAGAATAATTTTAATACCACCGAAAACGAGGGTGCTACAGCAAATTCAATCAAGTTTTTGCGTATTAATTTCAATCCTTTCAGTTGATTTGTCATTTTTATCTGAATACTTTGAATAAAAACATTTTCGTGCTGTTTCAAACCACTTGACCTTAATCAGAGGTTTAGCTAACAGATTCTACGGCGAAACAGAACCATTGGAACCACAGATGTCTTGAAACATTCAACACTTAACTTAAAATAGAAACATTTCCAACCAATAGTTCTATGAGAAGAATTTATCCCTACACTAAGAGCTTTCGATTAATATATAATATTCCATATTTAAAAATGCAAAGGTTAAAATGCAAACAATTCTGTATTTTGCAAAAATGTTAAAATGTTAGCTTTATTTTTTGTTTTAGTCTAGATATTTAATCCCGTACTTTTAGTCCAGTAACAGCAGTATATATTCCATCCATTCCGAACCATGTCCAAAGCGAATGTAAGCATCACCACGTTCGACTCGACGAGGATGGAAATGATCTAAAAATCTGCTACTTATGCTACACAGATCCGGATCCCAATCAAATTCTGCCATGTCCGTGGAGGACCTGTTCCAAACAATTCAAGGGAAGCACCAGCTCTAGCTTCAATTAACTATACTTGTACGCCAAGTCGTGCTATTGCGATGGGATTAACGAGCTTCACAAGAAAGTGAAATGTTCCAACGGCGGCGATGTGAAGGAGAGGTCCTGGTCCAAGCATCTGTGCTGGGCACCCAAGTACATCGTCCCTCGCATTTGCTATGTCTGCAAGGATGTGCTGAATGTACCCCTGAGCCACCATATCAAAATGGCACATTGCCAACCGGTGGCAGACCTATCTAAGTTCAACGACCGCCAATCAGCACCTGAGCCACCACCTACCAGCATCTAGTTCAAAAGGCAGGAACACCTTACCCTCACAGAAAAAGACCTGCAAATTCTAGAGTCCGGATGGCTGGCGGGGGAAAAGGCCTGTACCAAGTGCATTTGCAAGTGGGGTTCAAAGCCCTAGAGCAGGAATTCCCCTTCTGCGCTTCGCTACATTCGCGCTTTGTGGATTCGTTCCTCCAAGTGCCATGGACCCTGGACTGAATATCACGGGCAAAACTTTGCTTTTTGCTCCGGTTTTGATACTTTGTAATCCAGGTCATGCTACGGTGGTAGTGCTGAATTTTGATGACCGTACGACCTACTGCTTCGTGAGTCTTTGGAATTTGCACATTTTGATGACAGGGGCAGCCAGCCAGGTTTTGAATGATGTGCCCTTTTCCAACTTGGGCATAGCGTCTAATTTAAGCAGCGGTATAGGAGTCTGCAGTAATCGATGGTAAAAGAACGGGTTACAAACCTTTCGAAGGTTGTTTTTCACTAGCCTTAGTCGCTACGATCGCGACTGGTTTAGTACTTTTGCTTTCTTAGCACTGTAAATTATCAGGAGCAGATCCCTAGCGTGGCTAAACTTTTAGGATTCCCACATAATTCCACATTGTGACCGGCAAATGTCAGGTTTTGAGCTTAAACTTTACTAAATATATAAAATATACAATATACTGAATAGATGTTCTTGAAATCCAGAAAATATCATCAATATGTGTATAGACGTCGATAACACTTGTATGGAGATGTATGGACAAAGTGTATGAAATGTAGATGTATGAAACAAGATTGTATGGAAAATATTTAAAGTGTGCCAAGTTGAAACAACTTGAAACCAGTTGAAACGATTTATGAAACGCATCAAACGCATCAAAATGCATATTTTGCTGTGTTTGGCAGCAATGTGCACAGCTACAAGATCGGCAAAAAATTATTAAGTGCAGGAATGGCGAGAAGATCACCGCATGTCTCCGCAATTAACCCTAATCTGAATCTAAGTTCCTAAAAACTCTGCACAATGGCTGAAGGCGCTTCGTTCAAACCGGCCAAAAATTCTGCAAAGACAGATAGAGAGTTTAAAAACTGTCTCATTTATGCTAAGAAAAAACCTATTACTCAAGGAAGCTGGATGTAAAGCTGGAAACTTTGGATGATCCTTCTGATAGTGAATAGAATTTCTTTTTATATATACGGCCAAGAGTACATAATTATAAGAGTATGCCACTAGGCAAACTCTATGTTAACAGAGCAGGAACTATGCTCTGCACGCTAACGGCTCACCCCCTCCGCAAATCAGACCCTAGTAAACCCCGCCGCAAATCAGTACCTAGTCGAAACGGGGGTACCCTCACCCACTCTTTATGTGCTTAAGCTCAAAAACACAAGCAGTGCGTGCGCGAACTTGGTGTTTGTTTCGATCTTTCGAACACAAACGTAGCCCTTAAAATTCTTTGAAGTGATGGACCTGCTTTGCGGGAGGGGCCGTTAACGAGCAGAGCATAGCTTTGGTCTGATAACATAGAGTGTGCCTTGCGGCACACTCTTATATTATGTACATTTATGTACATGTACACATTAAATAAAGTAAATGTCGTTGTAAGCAGTTAATTCAATCTTCAGTCGTATATACATAGCAGCTCCCTCCAGCTTTACAAACCTTAGTTCAGTGAGTATATTAAATTAAGATTGATTTTGAACAAATTTAATGTGATGAGCGCCTAAATACGGTTTAAATATCATGTGTATAGCCAAGTTAACTCGGGTATCCACTTAACCCGGATATAGGGATTGCTAACACTGTCCTCAAATTGATGATTTTGAGTCAACTCAACTCGACTCAGCTATCCATTCTCAGTTGGTCGGTAAATGGGTACCATTCCACTACCGTGGAAAGCAAATAGAAGCATATGCAGGGCGTATCGCCTTGAAGGGTCGGCACACCTATAGATGAAGTTAACGTTCGAGGTGACATGAGCTAATTTAAACAAACTTCAAAGGAACCGACCCGGCTGCACTTTTGAAGTTTGTTTGAATTACTTTATCTTACGCATGTGCGAGGATCCAAGGCTACAATTTTGCATATTTGTGTACAGTGATGAGACGCAAAATGTAGCACAATGGCTTGAATTGATTCAACTCACAGGTTTCGCTAGCCTGGATTAAACCCTTCAAAAGTGTCCAAACCATTTTTGAGGTTGAAAACAAGCAAAAGCTTAATATGTATAAAAATCGTAATTGTCAGCAAATGCATTCGTTTATACGATTTAGTTGAAAACATGTTGAAATTTCTTCTAACTCCATTTTTGTTTTAACCACGTCCCTAAAGAAAATTATGCCCACACCTGGTTTGTGGTCGTATGCATTAAATAAATCAGTGAACACAAGCTGGTCCAACTATATTCTTTGGCTTTATGCATTTATGTACTCTATTACTTACTTTACTATTACTCTTACTAAGAGCGCTCACAGCGCCCTTTGACTCTCTCCTGTTCGGACTAAGTCTTCTGCCTTAGTTACTGCAGGCAGGCGTTTTTCATTATTTCTCTAACATTTTAAAATTTACAGTTAGATTTGACTTAGTTATACCAAGAGTACATGATACAAGAGTGTGCCACTAGGCACACTCTACGATAAAACTATGCTCTGCTCGCAACGCCCCCCTCCTCCCGCAAATCAGACCCTAGTGATCCCCCCCCGCAAATCAGTACCTAGTCGAAACGGGACTACGCCCAGTCGCTCTATATTTATGTGCTTAAGCTCGAAAACACAAGCAGTGTGTGCGCGAATTTTGTGCCTGCTTCGTGCTTTAGAACACAAACATAGCGCACAAAATTCTTTGAAGTGAAGGGTCTAATTTGCGGGGGGGGGGTGGGCCGTTAGCGAGCAGAGCACAGTTTTTGCTCTGATAACAGAGTGTGCCTAGTGGCACACTCTTATATTATCTACTCTTGGTTATACACAGTTCCAACTTTTAAAATGTAAAAACTAAAATTTTCTGCTTTTCTGCTGCTATTTTTAAATGAAATCCGAGCAAATCACACTGCTTTGAAACCATACATGTGCTTGGGGGGTTTGGGGAGGTTTCACCCCCCCCAGACTTGAGCTCACCCCCCCCCCAGAGGGGTCCCTCACCCCCCCAGAATCCGGATTTTTTCCGGTAGAAAACCGGAAAAATCCGGTTTTTCGGCGGCCTTCGGCCGCCCTTCACCCCCCCAATACTTCCCCTCCTGCACATGTCTGGCTCTTACCCAGAGAGAACTAGTCCCTGGAGCTCCTGCCTGGTTGTCCAAGAAGGACAGCCAGGTCGGCTCAATCTGTGCTGCTACATAGCCAGAGAAGGTTTTATCAAAACCTCTCTGACTGTGCTATGCACAGAAGGAGGACTGCAGTGGCCAGCGGATCTCCGTAGAGATACAAACAGCATTTACATCAAGAAAATGAGGTAAACGCGGGCCAGCAGGCGGATCCACGAAGGATACAAGACATTACCATAGAGAAACAGTGAAAAACGCCTGCCATTTTTAAATTGTAAATTTTAAAATCTGTTATCCAGGCGTATAGCAATCTAAACATTTTCAGGCGTACGGACGTATTTTTGACTGCATAGCCCAAGCCTGGTTCAGCGGTCTCGTGCCTTCAAGTAGTAGAAGCAGACAATAATGCCTGTAGTAGAAAAAATAGTAGTAGAAGGTAGTGCCAGTGGTCGTGGTTTCAACTATCAAAATCCTTTTGCTTGTTTCCATCATTTACGGATTATGAATATTAAATTCTTGCAATTGCGCTCTGCATAAACTAACTTAAATTTAATTTATTTATCAATCACCTTTATCCAAAATTATGCAAACGCTAAAGCATGTTGTGCAAAAACTTTGGAGGCCTATTACTTACCTATTTGGAGGCCTATTCTTATTTCCTAATAAGTCCTAAGCTTATTTTTATGTCAACTTTAATCTTCAAAAATTTCCAAAAACGCCTTTTTAGGCAATGTTACCCCAGAAATCGAAAAAATCAAATTTTTTGAAATTAAAATTTTTTGAGATATTTGAACTCAGCGAGGTCGAAAACACCCCCACAAAAGATTTCAGCTCGATTAGTGAAGGTTTGCGACTTCTATGGCTGCAGAAAGCCTCTACACAGGATCCTACAGACTGAAAATGGCGGTTTTAAAGATTAAAGTTGACATAAAAATTTTTTCACGCGGCAGAATTTCTTCCAATTTGGCACAAATGAGTACTCCTATATGGCCTCCCTTTATGCCAAATCAGAGCCTTATAGCTCGCACCAGTAATAAAATTTTTCTTTCGTTAGCAAAAAATGATTAAATTTTTGCCGAAACTTCAACTTTGAAGAGTAATTCTCTTAGATGCAGATAAGATAGAGACATTTAGTATATTTCTGCAAGTAGGGACATATTATGTGCCTAATCATGCTGCGAATGGCAGCTTTGAAGGTTTTAAATTTTTTGATTATTAGAAATTTTTAATTAATTATGTTCGTACTTGTGAAAAAAGGGGGTCGGGCACATAAACGCGACGGCTGCACATGGCTGGAAGGCAGCTAAGATCTCAGTACCCGATATTTTTTGACCACGCCCATGCTCTATATCTTCGCCATAAAATAGGACAATCGGACAAAGTCGGGGCAAGTCGATTTTAGTAGCTCCTCCCCTTAAGGTGGTGTTTCCTTTTGAGCACAGATTGTTGGTTGGCGGCGTAAAACAAAATGAAATAAAGTCAGCTACGCAAACAGCACTATAAATGTATGAGTGTTAAAAACGTATAACAGAAATATATTCGACATCTGTCTGGACCGAGCTTCTTCCGGTTACAGCCACTGTGTAGGATGAGTTAACAACATTGACCTGTGCTGTTGGTTGATAACCTTCCACGTCGCAAAAATGGCAAACTTCAAAAGACTTTGTTTCAACCAGTTGACCACATGAAAACGCTTTTGCCACCACCATTTCACACTGACAAATACCCGTATGGTTTCTGAAGTACATCGTTTTGAAGTGTCCCGCTGGTATCGTCGCCGTTGGATCACTTATGACGTGGTGCACCATTGGATCTAATATTGTCAGAATTGGTACCGTGCCGTCCTTAACGATATAAATTCTGCTGGGGACATGTGGGACGTGATGTTGGCAAAGTTTGGGGTCTGCGTGGTCTTTCTAGAAAAACAGCATAGAGAAATCAAACAAGTGCCAACAATGACATTTAACCAGGGAGTGACAATAACCAGGGAGTGAACACGACACTGGGCCCGTTGTCAAATAATTTGGCACTAAAAATTAACAGGCTGGCCGTCAACATCGTTAGGGTTAGTGTGATTTGCTGTAGAAAAGGGATCATGCAAATTCTAGGAATTTTCATGTCAAATGGCTGCTAGTATCTTTGTAGTCAAATGGGTTTGTCTCGGTCAGCTGTCAAAACACCCACGCTTTCACCACCATTACTTCCTTCTGGCAAATCCCTCTATGTGTTTTGATGTAAATTGTTTTGAAATATCGCGCAGGTTTCGCCGCATGCGGAACACTAACGACGTGGTGCAATATTTGATCTAATTTAAGCAATGTTGGCACCTGCCGTCGCTAATGATGCCGAAATCAGCGGGACACTAAAACTTAAAAACTTTAAAATTTTTGACTTTTGACAATTTCTAATCTGGGTTGTGTCTACTTATTAATAATGGCTAAGAACATCGAAAGCCAGTTAAAATTGAAAATATCAGTATAACAACTTTTTGTCAAATATGGAATTTTGGTCAAAATAAAAATTCTTTTCATACACGATTAAAAGTTTTATCAGCATGATTGGGTACACTAGTAAGGTTGTTAAGCGATATTTCAGGTCATTGAGATTATTTGCTATAAAGTTAGCCTGCAAGATACGGTAAACGATACCAGCACCTTAAATAGATTCTGATTATATCGTCTATCGAGCAACGACAGAAAGGGCATAGTGCAAACGCAGGTGTGCAGGTGTCACACCCTGTGTGTCCGCATGGAACCATGGCCAAAGTGATGTAGTCAGATCTACAGATGTTGCAAATGCTGGCATCTACGGATTGTACGGCTACACTGTTAACTTGAGGCAGTTCAGTATGCAGCTCCCTGATGTGGTCGCGCATGCTCGTGGAAGAATCATAAGCATATTCAAACATAAGCAGAGAAAGGTATGGAAAATACTCTTCAAATTTCATCATACATAAATATTGCTTAAATTTGTTGCACAGGCGAAAAATGATCCTAACCATTGTTTCCATACGGTTTAAACCGGCTTAACTAAGATTACGCAAAAGTATCAAATCAGTTTCGGTGCTAAGAAAAAGCATTAGATTTGTCTTGGGTGTTAGTCTGTAAATTGTGAAAATTCACCCCCTTCTATGAGCCCTCTAAGAGAGCTCAGCCAAAGTCAGTATACGCCAACAACGATTGTGGGGGCTGAAAAGTTATGTTTTTGAGGTAATCAGGTTTTTCCAAAATTACTGCCACGCCACGTGGTAAGAACAATGTTTAATGCATCGCATAGTTAAACATTTTATCAACCCCAATACGTCTCCCATAAAAGAAGTTCAAATCCTTACCAATGCACAATATTCACACGCGACTTCTAGCGGATATCGTGTATTGGTCAGCGTGGAAAGTGCCGCTGGAAACAGGCATGCTGGAACCAACGGATGAAAGTTGTTTCGCTTCTGCATTCACTGCAGTAAACTTTGAATGTGGCATCTCTCATATGTGGATGGGCAGTTACCAAGTGGTGCTTAGGCTTTGCAAGACGGTCTTTAACATCGGTAGATCTCGTTATGTAGGCGCAAGTCGCCAACAACGATTGCGGGGGCTAAAAACTTATGATTTTTGAGGAAATCAGTTTTTCCAAAATTACTGCCAAGTGTTAAGAACAATGTTATTTATTTATACTCAGTGAATGCATCGTACAATATAATCGCACATTTTAGCAACCCCAATTAGCTGAAGTTCAATGCTGGGAACAGTCGAAAACCATTTTGGCAAAACTGCGATTGTTTTATTTTGAACATCGGTTTCTCAACGGATGGATTCGAAAGAATTTTGGCAGAATAAATATTCGTACTTTTGCGGAGGGACTTGTTCTTGGTTTTCGGCTAATATTTTATAAGCTCGTTCAAATATCCCACATGGACGACAAAATACTTAAAAATGAGTGAAATCGGAGATGGTCGAAAAATTTAAAAAAGCGGACCCTTCCCCTTAATGCTCTTGCATTTAGTGAGGAGAAGGAGTGCACGTTATTGCAGGGAGAGTAATCAATTACAAAATGGGCTGTTGCAGTTTCTAGTTTAGTATATCAAATGTCAAGCGACAGTTAAGTATAGCAAAGTAAAATTCTTATATAGTGGGCGAACCCGTTCACCCATAGCGGTTTCCAACATTGAGGAAGTATATATATACTAATTTGCAGCAACACTTTGATTTTCTATCGCATCTTTTACTAAAATTAAACTGTATTGAAAATTTAAAGTCTTAATACAAGTCAGACCAGAAATGTCTTTTAATGAACAAAGACAAACTAATTAATTTAATTAATGTCTACGATTTCATACAGTCAAGTAAGTCAAAAGAGTTCAGGTAATTAACAACAGTAATTGCACAAGTAAAGCTACATCTTTGCTAAAAACCTTCTAACACAAAGGCAAGACAGCTTTCCCATAATGGGTCTCCACTTTATACAGTAATAAATATAGTAATTAATTCCGGTTAAGCCGGCGTAGTCTTTAATCCTGCAAGGATTTTTATGGACCGACTGGTAATATCGAAAAACAGTCAACAGTGCTCGAAAATACATTTGCATCAGTCTTAAGCGATGAGGGAATGGTTGCGATCTCCAGTTAAAAATATGTATACCTGCTAAGATTGTTGTTATGCTTGTGTTGTTGTGGTTGTTGTTGTTGCCAAAATTATGAGCACACAATGTGTAGGTGCTAGATAAACGCGTGGTAGCTATACTATTTAATAAGTTGAGGTACTGCCCAAGGACTACTTATTAGATATCGTTAAAACATGAAATTAACCGTTTTTTCACCAAAATCAAAGGGTTTCGACTCAATGAAAGGGGGTCACTTTGGTCCAAAAGTGATAGTTACCGATTTCGCTCATTTTCACACACCCTCTATATATCAAGACAATACAGAGTTCGAAATTAAGCGGCTGCATAGTTATTCAGCTTCAAATCCGTAAACCTTGAAAATTTCTATAAGTTGAGCAGTGTGGAAATGATCGCTCCAGAACTGGCCGCTGCCGTCGGTGGTAGCCAGAAATTATGACGACGACGACAAAGAAGAAGAAAAAGAGGAACAACAACAACACCACCAAAAATAGCATAACGTAAAACTAACAAAAACATTTCCATATATAAGCGAAATGAGTGAAAACGGAGATGGTCGAAAGAATTAGGAAGCGTCGTAAGGGGGGGGGGGGGCTACGAATTTCACTAAAAGTTCGATGTTGGAAAAGTTAGCTAGTCTTTTGCCATATAATAGTATTAGGTTTAGTGTAAAATAGTTTGAAGTTTGAAAGAATTCCATGCAGCGTAGCGTCCTGTGGAGCCATTAGAAGTTGGTGTTGTCGGTCCAAAGCTCGACATGACACGTGCACAAACTTTGCCTAGCCCTGATCGCTATGCGCAAGGTACGGTACCCAAATATTCCAGAAATAGTACTGACATATAGCGCTTTGATATCGTGTAAAATAATCCTTAGATCAATGTATACCTTTCTGTGCGATACAATCAAAGTGCGAAAAATTGGGTGGAGGAGGTGGAGAAACTAACGTCTAATGAGCTGTGGTTTATCAAAGGAGCCCAACTTTGCTCCAATTAATACTCCAAGTATCTGTCTTAACTTATGTAAAAATGACGTGATTTCGTTAATCCCTGCGTTCGCAGTGCTAGATTACATTATCGATATTGTCGCCGTTATTTGGTGCCATTTCGAATATGTGAGTCAATTACTCCAAAGTACTGTGGCAGAATCGGCTGAAACCTTGCGCATTACAGGCCAGTGAGTGTACCAGGATGTGCCGATAGCTAGGTCACTAAACCTCGCTCCAATGTTTAGAAATGCTAGATTGATTTCTCAAAGTATGGATGACGATCGCTCCAAAAATATCTAAGACAGTTGTAAGCGCATACTGAACGAAGAAAGCGTCATATCAAAAAACGGATTTCATATTCGAATTCAGCAGACCAAATAACCCCTATAAGGACCTTTTCGGCAAAATCGGAGTCAAAAAATTTTTTGACCTCATTTTTACTGCGCTTAGCTAGCTTTTCAGGCTTAAAAATAAGGATTATTTCTTAACAAAAAGTTTGATAGCACACAAACCAGAAAACCAAAACTCTCGAAACTCACAGACAGCTTGCCCCTATTAGAGCATAATATTTGGTAAAAAGCTGGGTAGGCTAGGGGCTGTCAATTTTATTAGATCGAAAACGGCGCACGGTCACATCGCAACTTTTTGTCAAATTTCAAACTTTGAGATGTTATAGCTGAAGAAGGAAGCAACGCTCGAAAGCCGGAATACTTTTAATATTTAGCACTAGTAACAGTTAACATTTGTGGCAAAAAGTTTCAGAATTGGTCAACCCGTTAATCCACCAGAATTCAGAGAAGCTTCTTCAAAAAACCCACTTTTTGCACCAAAATTTCGACTTTGGCGTAGTGCCAGAATCGATGTGTGTTAGATATAATAATGCCCACTACGGACTATATAACCTTGATATGTTAGCTAATTATATGCCAAAAGGTTGGTCTCTCTGAAGAAGTTTGGCAAAACCGTTCGTAGCCCCCCCCCCCTTAAGGGGGGCTACGAATTTCTCTAAAAGTTCCATTTTGGAAAAGCTAGCTAGTATTAGGTTTAGTGTAAAATAGTTTAAAGTTTGAAAGAATTCCATGCAGCGTAGCGTCCTGTGGAGCCATCAGAAGATGGTGTTGTCGGTCCAAAGCTCGACATGACACGTACACTAACGTGATCGCTATGCGCAAGGTACGGTACCCAAATTTTGCAGAAATAGTAGTGACATACTGCTTTGATATCGTGTAAAATAATCTCTAGACCATTGTATTCTTTTCTGTGCGATACAATCAGAATGCGAAAAAATTTGGGTGTTGTAGGTCTATACGGGTGGAGGTTAACTAACGTCTAATGAGCTGTGCTTTCCCAAATGAACCCAAATTTGCTCTAATCAATGTATTTGTCTTAATTTGTGTAAAAAGGACGTCCTGCAGAGGGCTATCTTTTCTAAATTTGTTAAAGTAACTTTTAATATTCGATATTCTGCGAACAATGTTAATTTTGTTTGACATTAGCTAAAAATTTCAAGTTTGGGTGTTTATTTATCCCGAACAAAAGGCCAAACGCAAAATCTTGAAAACTAGCCCTCGACACTTGTTCTGAGAACGCGTGTGCATAGCCGCTTCCCATAATTTTTTCGCTTACACTCCATAGGGGTACAAATATTACCAATATTTGACCCGCCATCGTACGCCGTTGAAATCTGGCAGTCATTAATTTTCCTGAAAATGGTCAGCTTTTAACCTCAAAAAATAATTTTTTGCTATTACCTCTTAAACTGTGCGGAAGCGAAACATACTGAAAATAGCAATGGTCTTAATAAGTGCTTTCGATTGACTACATATTCGCAAGTCAATGAAATTTTTGGCCCGCGAAGGCGATTCAGAGGTGGTGAGTTAAAGCCGCCACTGTCACGATCAATATTTCGGTGACTTAAACTGACTGACTGTCTGACTCACCTGAAATAAAATTTAAACCCTGTTGAATCTAAAATCAATGTCAAAATTAGCAGAAACTAAATTAATGTGAATCAAAGATTAAAACTAAAATTATAAGAATTTTGGGTTGCGTCAAAGTCAAAACTGTTCTGATCCTAGGTAACAATTTAGGATCTTTTCAGGTAAACCACCCAGGACCAGTATCCGTAAAACTTGATCAAATGAGCTAAAATTTGGTATGGGTATGTTTTCGATTACACCACCACAACCAACACCACCACCATCACCACCAATTTTCGATTTCGCAGGAATAAAATTTTTCGCTTTCCAAGAAGTTGGCAGAGCAAACAAAACAATCGAAAAAAGATTTTCATCCCTCCGCTTTAGCTCAAAGTATGTATATATACAGGCATTTTCGGGGTCGTAAAGTCGAACCTGATACCCATTTTTTGATTCACCTATGGCTATGCAGTTCCACATAAGCTGAAGTTGTCAAAATAAGATGAGAGCTTAATATACTGAGCTAACGAAAAGATGAATCGTAAAACTGATTTCAAATTCCAGTTCTGCGATCCAAAAACCAAAAATTCAAAACCCAAGTATGCAGCTTTTGATCGAGACAGGAGACAAAATATTTTCTGATTTTTGGTTGCCTTAGATCTACTTTTGAAATAAAAATCTTCTCGGAATCAAAACTTTTGCGATATGTAAACACATCATGGTCAAAAACATATTCATACCGCATTTTGGCTCATCTGATCAAGTTTTTGAGAATTTTGGTCTGGATGTTATCTTGAACGGATCCCAATTTTTTGGGTATTTCATCGCCCAACTGCTGGCCACCATTTGTCTAGAAAATAACAAACGCCTCCCATAAAAGAAGTCCAAATCCTTACCATGGCGCAGTATTCGCACACGACTTCTAGCGGATATCGTGTATTGGTCAGCGCTGGAAAGTGACGCTGGAAGCACGCGTGCTGGAACCAATGGATGAAAAATGTTTCGCTTCTGCATTCACTGCAGTAAACTTTGAATGTGGCATCTCTCATATGTGGATGGGCAGTTACCAAGTGGTGCTTAAGCTTTGCAAGACGGTCTTTAGCATCGGTAGATCTCGTTATGTAGGCGCAAGTCGAAATGGGGCACGTCTGAGAGGAGCTGGCTATGGGGTCAACAAAAAGCACCTTCATGGTGGAATTGAAAGGAACAAGCCTAGGCTTGAAGATTGATTGGAGCGCCATTTAACATTTGATAAATAAAATAGATTTCTTGCTTGGTTAGAAGATGTTCTTTTCCCTTCTTTCTTGGATAGTAACAGCATAGAACAGAAAGACTGTTCTTAGTCATTAGTTTGGTATTATCCATATTAATAAAATAGGGCAAACTAAGAGGGGCTCGCTGTTTGTGTCAAATCGATGTGATGACGCGATGACAGACACGCATGGTTGATTCAGCACAGAAATGAGCTAATGTGAAAGCCATGATGCAAAATCTACAACAAATGATCATAGTAAAACGGAAATTATTGTGCAAAGTCGAACTAACTACAAGCTCTATAGGTGTTATGTAATGCCAAGATATTATTGCACTGATATTTTAATATCTACGATTTAGTAACAGAATTTTTCATTGCTTTTACTCAAAACAAAATTTTCAAACTCTGCGATGACCAGTATCTCAGTTTCTTCAATTGACAGCTCTTAATTAATTGATTAATTCATAAAGATAAAATAAGACAATTAATTCTTAAAGTCGTGGGGGCGGAGTTCCAGTTGAGGCAGGAATGTTTCGAACTGCGAACAACGCACTTCGATTGCTGGAAGATAGATGATATGAGTTCGTGAGGCATTACTCTTGATATAAGTAAATGCTAGATTAATATAGCTCAAGACAGGGCATTTCTTTCCACAATGCTACGACATCCTAAGGCGAAGTTTAATTAATCTAGTATTAATCAGGTTAAGTTAATAATTGACTAATTAAATATTAATTGAGTTTGAAAATGATCACTATGTATCCGTGTAAATAACTTCATAAAGAAGCGAATATTCTCGGACTGATTTTAAGATCTTAGTTATGGACATTAGAAAAGTCTAGAAGGAACAAGAACAATTACAACGTCTCCTAGAAATGAGGTGGTTGCTTTAGAATGTGAACGTTGTCTTTGTAATTTAATAAAGTCAGAGATGACTTCGCTTTAACATCCCACGCATTTGCTGCAATACTTTGCAATGCTTGACTATGTGAAGTCCACTTGTGAATGGCCTTGACAAGCACTTCTTGATGACTGGCTTTGGCATGAGGGCTGTCGTTTACGCATATATTCGATAAAATCCATGTTTTGTTCACTTCCACACGTTTTTATCTTATCTAGACAATGATATTTCCAGTTGTAACAGATTAATATATTTGAACTTATGACGTAAATACTGAGCACATTTCCAATATTCCTCCTTTGATTTTTCAGACTTGAAATTTAAAATTTTCTTTTGAATATAAACTTTAAATTCCAAAGTATAAAATCATCAGTTTGCAGTATGCCCATGTTTTGGGTTGTAATGTGTTCATGCTTGGCCAGATTGGACTTGTTAGTAGTAATTGGCTACTTAAGGTTGAGGCGCATAAATGTTAACCGTTGGTTGTTTTTGCGCTGAGCCACACTTAGATGGTTTGGTGAACGAAAAAATACTGATTAGCCAATCATTTGTTGCTCTTAGCTATATAAACGATATTTAAAAATTCATGAGTTTTTGAAGTTTTCTTCTTTGGTCTAGGACTAATTTAGGTCTATGTAACCAAGTTAAACATTACTAGCAGAGAAGAAACTAAGTCACAACCAAAGGTGTGTACAAGATAAGACATTGGTCATGAAGCTGACTGCCGCAGAGGCAATCAACCACGCTTAACAGTGATGGACATGGTTTAAAATAAACTTCATAGTTGCCTTTCATTTGTTAACTTACCAAACCAAATTCTTACTTTTTAGGTGATGCTGGTGAGAAGGCGATGGCATAACCCAAGTTGACCAGCAACGTTTGGCTTAACACGCTTGGCTTGAGACACAATGCTTGGTAGTGGACTTTGGCAAGCTATCTAGCACTCCTATTATTAATACTTAAATTTTGCCAAAACAAGTTTCAATAGCCATCCGATTGCTTTTACTTTATTTTATCTTCTAATTAAAAATTTCATTATCCAAACCAGCACCAGTCTCAATGCTCAGTACGACTCAACGTTGGGTCTATTTCGATTCAGCTTTTCGTTAGCTCGCATAAGCTTGCAATCAAGATAGCATAATGGCACCACAGCTTACCTCGCCATTTCATTGCACCACTCGAATTATCATTGCAATTTCCGAAAATATCATTACGAAACAAGTTATTGATGATTAGACTTTGAAAACGATCCAATCCATAACAAAACACTCTCCATAGGTCTTGTCAGCATATGGCGCTTTGCTGCCTGGGCCGTCTGGTGTGTGCGGGGACCTGGTATCCGCCTTAGTTTCGCCGTCCACTAGATTCTTTGATCTGTGTTGGACCTGTCTCTTTGTACGGGACTGCACCGGCCAGGTTCATTCAACTAGTGTTCATGAACCAACAGTTGGCCTGGCATAAGGGTCAAGCCCCGCAGTAGCAGAAAATTTTTTGAATTGTCAATTTTTCGGCTTCCGAAAGTATAATTTGTTATTCTTTGTTAAGTTCGAATTTTGTCCTTTGCAGTGTTCTTTTATTTATTTAGAAGATAATGCCAAAATCTATTCCATCGAATAAAACCATCACCGGATGGAGTAATTGCGTACCGTACAGTAACACGGGGTCCAATTCTTGGGTCTAAGCTGACGTAGATGAGGGTCTACTTCTGAAAACTTTCAAAATGTTAAGGGGGTTTGCATTAAAAGTTTGAAGGATTGCCATTTTTTATAATTTATTTAGTACTGTATACTAGTAGAATATGAAGATTACATTTTTGACCATTTTTATGAAATGTTTTGGGTTTGGCTTTGGTACTCTTTTTGCCTTCTGGCCGAGAGGGTCCTTTTTCCTTTCTCTTCAGGTCTAAGCAAAGTTAAAGAGGAGAAGCAATGGAAAAAATGTGTGAGTGTGTGTGTGCATGCCTACGTAGTGCCTGCATTTTTATGTGTTTGTATTTAGAAAAACGGGAATGCTGTATTCTTAGAGATGCGACAACCCAATAATAAGAATAGACATTCCCAGAATGTAAGGTTCCAAACCTTTAGGAAAAGACCGGAACTCAAGAACAATAGTGACAGATGATTTTCTCTGACACTTAGTTACTACGCTGTGATAACATATCAACATATTTTTAATACACTAATAGCAAAGACCTGACTTAGACCTACCTTTCTTGGACACTCAATAGTTTCGTCCACAATAGTTTCGTCTGGGATTTCAAATCTTCGGAATAAGCTACAGTGCGTCCTGACCTGTAATGTCTGGTGTAGATCTCTTTCACGAAATCAATAGTCTTTTCTTTCGAGTACGAAAGACATGTTATGTCCTCTAGAAATCGCGAACACACGAGATCTCCGTTACACATCCCACTTCCACGCTTCCACGCCTGTGCATAAGTAGAATTGAAATAAGGACCTGCTGGGTTCCTTCGCAAAATCCTTTTTTCCTTATTGCACTAATAGTCTGATCCTCCTAAAGTTTGGAAAACAACATGAATACATATTTCAAAAAAGGAATGAAACTTCTACATGTTTAACGAATGCTGATTATTCCATATGCATGGTTTACTGTGTAGCCTTTTCTGTATCGTTCGTGATAACAATAATCTGAACTGTCTACTATTTTATAATATTGTCACTATTTATAATATAATATTAGTCTCACCCATTTACGGGCGTCTTGCGTTAACCCTTTCATCGCAGCATTTCGCTCAAGTCGTGATTTTAAGTGTCTTCTCCAAACAGCAGACTCCAGTTGCACGATGGAGCTCCTCTGACCACGTGCTCCGTTTTTTTGTTTGACACTCTTACAATAATTTGCAGCGATCAGTTTAGTAGTGGCTAAACAAGTGAAGTCCCGGCCGTCCTTTGGCAGAATTGTCAAATCTTGTGCTAAGTTTCTGTATATTTGCCTTTAAGTGGTACATCCCTGCCTCACGTGCATATATCGCTGTAGTAAGTGCAATTATTGCCCAGTTTCATTAAAACTTTCAGAATCAAGGAGATCAAGCATCAATTTTCTAAATCGAAGCTCTACATTCCGATTGAGCCAACTGGGACACAATCGAATCTAGCCTATGAGGGTGGTGCTGGAAATTTCTAGGATTAGTGTTGGAATTGGCCCAAATTTTCACTGGTTGGCTTGGCGTGGCTGGAGCTTGAAGTTGGCCAGCCCACTGGCCTCTGGTTGACCGTTGAGTCTTGACTGCCCTAAGTCGTTGGGGGTTGTTTTACTATTGGCCAACCTTGGCTAGCTAGAGTTTATTTGTTTTCTGCGTCTACCGTGCTTCATGCGTTAAACTGATTTCAAAATAGTTTCTATCAAATATCAAATATCAGTGATTTGCTATATGTCATTGTTTTTAATTTTGTTTCAGTTGTTAGCATTGTAGCGGATCGATGGGACGTTATCCACAGACAGGGTAGAACGGAGTTGACAAATGGGACGGATTCTCTGAACCCATCCCATCCGAGCTACTACTTCGCCGTCACATCTCATCCCTCTTTTTCGAAGTGGCTTTTCCCAATCCCAGCTATAGCCCCACTTGCATATTGGCCTTATAATTGGTGTACCATCGAAATCGAAATATATAAGTTAGGTATATATTTTATTTTAGTTTGGTTTTTGGTTTTTGAGTGATTATTGAAAGTGTCCGGCCATAAAATATTTGAATAAATATGGATTAACAGTACTGTTGTTTTTATTTTTGATTCGAATCAAATCAAACACTTTTGATGCGACTTTTGATTTTTCATTCATCGAATCAAACCTAATAAAATCGGTAGCTTGGAAAATCGAACTGCATCAAATCGCTGCTACTCAACACTGCTGGTTTAATGGTACAGTTTGGCTCGCCAAAAATGCATGCTGAGAACCAATGTCTGGAGCACATTACAGAACCCTTCATCCAGAAACTTTAACACAATTCTAATTTTAACAATTTTAAAATTCGCCAGAAATATTGACTTGACATTGAGCTACATTACAAAATATCAAGAGAACATAATAGATAAGCGTGTGACAGCTCGCAGGCTGTCTGTTATCAGCTCAAGATACATGCTCTGCCGCTAAGCATGTGACAGCTCGCAGGCTGTCTGTTATCAGCTCAAGATACATGCTCTGCCGCTAACGGCCAACGGCTAACGGCTTCTGCCACGTCCCACCCTTCTCTAGCCGGGCACCAGAACCTCTTTCTCTCGGCAGTCTGATTGTCCGCTCCTCCACCTAATCGGCACATCCCAATATTCTGATTCGAGAAACGATTAAATAACAATACTTCCAGAAACATGTTAAATCAAGTAAACTGACGTTTAACTACATAAGTATATATGTATTTGTGATGCTGGATGAAAGAACTATGAAACCTAAGAAATAAACCAGTAGAAGAATACAAAGCATAATGAAAATTAAATTTGTATTGAAAACACGTTACCTCAAAGAGGATAAAAGCTCTAATAACTGTTGTTAAACGTATCATTGTGTGAAGGTTGAAGCAGAGGCTGGTACGTTTTGAAGTTACAAGCTATTTCGGCGAGATCTACTCCGACGACCGGATCGGCCAGAACTCTTCGTCCATAACTCTTGGCTTGACGCTGTGTTAACACTGCCATCTTTCCTCCTTGCATCTTTCGCCTCATCATTTTAGTTAGGATTGCTTTTGGTTTTTCTTCGGATTTTCAACTCTTTTAGAGGACTATCTTGAACAATATAAACCTGAAAATGACGGAAATAATTTCTGCAACCGAATTAACGTTTCTAGATCTTCTAACAACGTGTCAATTCCGTGATAATGACATGGCAGTAATTGTAATTTAGTTGCTGGAATAGGTTTTTCACTGAACTGCTTACAGCATGTCCCACATGGATGTGAAAGAATTTCAGTGGGTATAGGATCAAAGTAACACAAGTTACAGGTTTTCAGATTATATATATTATCTCTTACCATTCGTAGAAATCTACTTTGCCGAAAAATTTACCGTATGTGGTCACTTTGATGAAAAGCCAAAAATTACATCAGTGACTTCATTGTTGAAAATACAACTCTTGAATTCCGTTACTTGCATCTGCAAGTTGCCGAGAACCAAATCGCTTAATAAAAGCATACTATACAAATATACTTTACGAGAACATACTCACAATACTAACAATTTTTCAGATTTGAATAAATTTCTATTCAAATCTAGATTCTAGATTCTAGATAAGCTGTTTGTTGAATAAAAGCTATCAAATAATGTCAGTTTGTGCAGTGTATACATATTTAAAACAGGCGAAATGAGCTGCACAATTTTTAAAAGTTAATGGTGTTCTGTAAAATAGTGAGCTTGTAACTTGGCCACGGCTCATGCGCAAAGACAAAATATATTGTTCTTTCGTGGTGTATAAAGGGCCAATTTGTTCACATCATGTGTTAAGATTTTTCAGTACAAGCCTCAAGCGTTACAGGAACATTTATACTCAAGATTCTTAAAAATGAACGTCTATCAAAAACAGCCTCACCCGACATCCGCGACTTGCAAGATCACATCTCTGTCAATCAAAGCTTTAAATATTTATCAAACCTACCACACAGCAACTCTTTTATTTGGTATTTAGGGCTGATCAAACACTTCTATTGTATATCTCTGCTTTTACAACCTTTGATCTATCTCCAGTAGTTATGTCAGTTTTCGCAAGAAATGATGTTGATTGTAAAAATGGCCATTTTCGAGGAAATCAGTTTTTTTAAATTACTGTATAATCGTAGAGACAATTTTGGTCCATTTATACTCAATCGATACACAGTCTAATTGCAAACTTTTTCAATGCCTATTAACTCCTTGCTTTGCCCTAGAGATTTGACCGACAATACATATTGGCAAAACTGCGATTGTTTTGTTTTGAACATAGACTTCTCAAAAATTATTCAACGGATTTCGCAGATTTTTGCAGATTGGAAATTCACACTTTTGCGCAGGGACTTTTTCTTGGTTTGGCCTAAAACGTTTCTAGTAGCTGTAGTAGAAGTTCCGAAATTTCTTCTTGCCATGCATTTGGCCGATTTTCTCGACAGTTCAGACTAGCTGAGACAAATCCAAAAACGTGCCTCGGCTCATATGTACTTTATATAAGGAGAGTCTACAATTTCGAGAAATTGATGTTTATAATGTTTTTTCAATATTCAGCCGTTGTCAGAAAATGTTTGCTAATTTTTTCTGCCAATTTTGCTAGCTTCGTAAACTCATGTGACTAAACTGAGTACAAGTGTTGAAACGATGTATGAAGCTATTTCCAACTCCCAAAATTGCGAAAGTTATTGCGTTTTTAAAACATCACAAAAGCACTGCATAGAGCATAGAGTAAACATAGAGCGAGTGAGCATACCCCCTTTTCGACTAGGTACTGAATTTCGGGGGGGGGTCACTAGGGTCTGATTTGCGGGGGGGGGGTGGGCATAGTTTTCGCTTTGATAAGAGAGAGCTTGCCCCGGGGCATACTCTTATCATTATGTACTCTTGGTTAGAGTAATTTTTTGTCGAAAAACAGCTCACAAATTTGATAAATTCTCCTGACAAGTGATCTTAACGGTCTTCACTATTCACAAGTGTATTGAGTCACTCACCTTTGAGTAGTTTTGAAGTATACACTGTCAGATTTCATTAAGGTTAGAGTTTACAAATCCAAAAGCAGTATTTTGTGTTTAAGTGTTTAAATGTTTGGGATGTATTAATATGATATGATATAACATAGAATCAAATTTCACGAGAATTGGCACGCACCATCGTTTTTGGAATGTTAATAGAAGACTACCTGAACATCTGTTTGCTAGATTTTAAATGTTAGCTCCTCATTGCAATCTCAATTGTTTATTTTAGCTGGCGTGCTGTTCTTACTGCAAAAGTAACTGGAGTGGACCATAATTTCTTCTGTCTTTGCAATTGCACTTACTAGTGGTAGCATACCACGGTTGTGGAAATGTTGTGAATTCGGAAGTGGCGGTTAACCAAATATTTTAACCACGTTAACCATTAAGATCTGCCACTGGTTGGGAATACAGTCTTAAACAAAAACCAAGATACGAGCACTCTTGCCAACTACGCAACCGTTATAATTAATAATTCGTAATTAATAACCCAGCCTGAAGGAACATACTTGGTCATAGGTAGCAGGCACATGAAGGAAAATGGAAGCTCCAATTCGTAATCTAGAAGGGTGTCATTGTCACGACCTACAATAATAACTAAAGCTACGTTCCATCCTTTATTTAAACACAACAGGTTCTGTAATACTAATTGTTTCTAGGCGGATCCAATCTCAGCTAAGAAGATTTTCCATCTTCGTTTCTTCTTTTCTTCTTTTCCATCCATGTTGTTTATAAGTTGGGGAATTGTCTCTGTATTTTTCCAATTGGCTGTTGTTTACAAATTTTAATGTTCAAGACACAGCTGGAACTTTCGCTATAATTTTTTTGAAATCACTCGAGGGTTTTAGACGTGTAAAATAAGACTGTATTAATTTGGAGGTCAATTTATTTTTATTAAAAATTTTAAACGTTCTTAAAACTCAGTTTACTTTACAAATACTCGCCGTGGTTCCTCTGAGTTAGCATTAGTTTCTTTGAAAGCAGATCAACTAACTACGAACATCTTTGCAAATAACGAGATACTTCGAAAAACTCACTAAATTTATATCTATTTCAGTCACATCTATAATTAAAGCTTAATCAATCAATTATTAAATAGTTACAGCTTAATTAATAATTTGTTTTCACATTGTCAGAAAATACTTACTGTCTTTAAGGATGAAACTCATTCTTCCGAGCTGCATACTTGAGCTAAACTGTTGAAAACCGTGATGTGTCACAGTTCCAGGCAGTTTCCCCAACGACTTTAGAAACTGTGGTGCATTTCATTCTATGTCTCCTTGAATATTGATTCAAAATCCAAATTTGATAGATACAAATTAGTCAAATGTGGTAACATTCGATAGCTAACAAAACTAGCAAAAATTTTTCTGATATAACTATGTGTCTGAAATGTAGTTTTTTCAGTTTAGAGCGAGCTAAAGTTATAGCTCAAAATTTGTCTAACTGGGGAATTCTAAGTATGAATTGCGGACGATTGGCTTACTGGATTTGAGCTTTTTAGGCGCTGAAATATCATTTTAGTATAGCTTTTACTTAGCATATTGGTTAGCCCTCTACTGGCTTGCGTTCAGTACCGATGGGACCTTCACACGTTCATCGCTGAAATTTTCATGTCTCCAGCCTTTGGACTATAACTTTGCCGCAGTTTGATTTCGAACTTTGATATTCTGTCATTTTGAGAACATATGAGGGGAACAATATATATGAAAATAAAGGAAGTTCACGATTCGGCATGCAAATAAAGCCACTGGAAATTGGAACTTGCACCTCCATTGAACAGTTTAGCGAACGATCTAAAGCGTTCATGAAAGGTTCACGGTTTCTGAATATAAAAAACTTAAGTATTGAAAGTAAAAATCAATTTATCCTGCTGCTTCAAGTTAAGCTGGTGTGTGTAGTGTAAGAATGGTTGAAATACATGCTTAAAATGCATAGGTCAATGTTGTCAGTTGTGCCATGTCAATTGGGAAGTTATTGGATTTTTGTGGCCACAAAATTAGAAAATTAACTTGCTTCGTTTAGTGCAAGCTCAAGACTTCTCTAAACTTATGTAGACCCTAGCTTAAAGTTCAAGAGAGAGCATTTTCCCGCAATGCTACGACATCCTAAGACAACGTTAAAATTCATCTAGTATTATTAGGTTAAGTTAATTAAGTGAACAAATGACTAATCAAATATTAATTGAGTTTGAAAATGATCACTATTCAACAATATCACCGTTTACATAAGTTCATAAACAAACAAATATTCTAGACTGATTTTAAAATTTTAGTTATGGACAAAACTATTTAAACTTAGAAACGAGGTGGTTACTTTAGAACGTGAATTGTTGTGATCGTTGTGAACATTGTGAATGTTCTAATTTGATAAATGATGAACGTAATTTGATAAAGTCAGAGATGACTTCGCATTAACATACTACACTTTTGCTGCAACACTGTGCAATTCCTGGCTATGTGAATTCCAATCGTGAATAGCGTTGCCAACTGTTGCTTGATGACTGGCTTTGGGATGATGGATGTTGTTTACGCATATCTTCGGTAAAATCCATGTTCCATCCATTACGACACGTTTTCATATTATCTAGATCATGGTATTTCCAGTTGCAATGGATTGAACTTTTTGAACTATGGCCGAAATACTGAGCACATTTTCAATATCATTCCTTTAATCTTTCCGACCAAGTAAGGTATCCAGGGCTCTGGAACATTTAATTCATAAACCCAACTACTCAGTTGATCCAACGTGCATCTGTCCAGACCTTTACATGCCATCGTAGCGGAGAACTTTGTTTGAAGTGATGGGGCGAATTTGTGGGAAGTCAACCGTTAGAACAGAGCATAGTTTTTTGCTCTGACAACACAGACTTGGATTAGTGTCATGCTCTTATCATTATGTACTCTTACCAGCACGACAGCATCAGTCTTACCGCACTCATATTTTGCTGCGATGAGCACCAGACGTGTGCAGGAGGGGAAGTTCTGGGGGGGTTGAAGGGCGGCCTGATTCTGGGGGGGTGAGGGACACTCTGTGGGGGTGAGCTCAGGTCTGGGGCGGGTGAAGCCCCCCCAACCCCCCCCCAAGCACACATATGATGAGCACCACTCTGAAATCCAGTTCTTTTACGATTCAGCTTCTTGTTAGCTCGGTTTAAGCTTACAACCAGGAGAGCATAATTGCACCTCTGGTAATATCATTAAAATTTCCAAAAATATCATTACGAAACAAGTTATCGATGATTAGACTTTGCATCCGATCTGATCCATAGCTAAACATTCTACGTAAGTTTTGTAAGCATACAGCGGACTGTTGTCTGGGCCGTCTGGTGTGTGTAGGGGCATGGTATCCGCCCCAGTTCTGCCGCTCACTTGGATTCTTTGATCTATATTGGAAATGTCAGTTTGTACGGGCCTGTACCGGCCTGTTTCATGCAGCTAGTGGTGACATGAACCAACTGGCGCTCTGAGAGCCCAAGCATCACAAACAATTTTTTAAATTTTCACTTTTCGCTTCAGGTTTGTTATTCACTGTTGTTGTTAGTTGTTAATAGCTGGTTACTTGTTAAGTAATGGAAGAAACTACTGAAAATTTAAACTCGATGTGCAGGACATATGTGACAAAACTTTGGGTGAAAATGGGCAGAATCCGTGGCCATGAAATTTTTCATTGTGGACCCCACCTAAGTTGCATTTTTTGTCGATTGCAGTGTTCTTTAATCGTATTAACCTTATATATTGTTAGGATACTGCTGAAATCTCTTACACCGCATCAGTTCAAGCGGCAGTTTTCTTAGGCTACCATACCGGCCTCATAACTCAAAATAGGTGCACTTTCAGACCTAGGTTCTTGTAAAACTTTTTAAATTTCTTGCCGAAAGCGTTCGAACAAATCCATTGGAGCAACTTTCATATTGTTGCAATTTGTCATCACCGGATCGAGTAAATTGCGTACTTGTTCGCAAGCAGTAACACGGGCTCTTCGACCCTTATTTGGATGAGGAGTCTACTCCTGAAAACATTCAAAATTTCCCTTCATTCAAACATTCAAAACAAAGGGGTTTCCCTTAAAAGTAGTTAAAAAATGCTATTATTAGTTTTTTAGCATAATATACAGATAAAATGTGAAGATTACATTTTTTGCAAATTTATGAAATGTTTTGGACTTGTTTTGGTACCCTTTTTGCCTTCTGGCCGAGAGGGGTCTATTCTTTTTCCTTTCCTTCCAGGGGATTTAAGCAGACTAAGAGGAAAAGCAATGGAATAAACGCATAAGAGTGAGAGCATGCCTGCGTACTGGCCTGCATCTTTCTGAAAATGAAAATTCTACTTATTTAACGACTACTGGTTATTTAATATGCGTGGTTTACAGTGTAGCGTTTTGTGTAACGTTCGTAATAGAAATAAAATGAAAATAAAAATATATACGCAATAGAAACCTCTAATATCAGAAATTTAGAATAAACTTGAGTTTGCGCGTGGAAACGGTTAACTAAATCAACCATTTGTAAATTCATCTGTAACATTTGGTAGCAATTCAGAAACAAAATGTACATAGTTTTAAAGTTAGTTTTGTGCTTTTTCATATGGCGGAGTCAAATCTTTAGATAATAAATAAATAAATAAATAAAATATAAACCTTAAATAGCATTTTGTTCTTGCGCATGATGGTAGCTAGCCACCAAAAGCTCCTACACCAAACGTTTGTGCAAAGATATCCTGCCAGCCAAACTTTATTCACCTAAATTTTTGTCAAGATTGCTTCAGCTATGCCAAGAACACATAGAAAACAAATGTAGTTATACTGCTACTTTATTAAAGGGGTGCTCCTTTTGGACTATCTTTGTCACTTTAACCAAGAGTACATAATACATAAGAGTATGGCAGCAGGCATACTCTATGTATTATAAGGCTGCTACAGCCGATGCGCGCTATCGGCTGACCCCCTCCCATAACTTGTCAAAGAAATTCGCCCGCTATGTTTGCGCGCAGCAGACGCACTTTGAACCATCTCACTAGTAACCTTTTTGATAAGGTGGGTCTGATATATGGGGGGGGGGTAAGCCGATAGCGTGCAGAGGATGTAGCGAGCTGATAATGCGTAGAGCATGACACTTGTCATACTCTTATGTATTATCAAGAGTACATAATAACTAAGAGTGTGACAAGCGTCAAGCTCTTAGTTATTAGGCTTGTGGTCACATGATCTGCGCGATAATGGCTGACCCCCCCCCACAAATTAGACCCACCACTTCAAAGAAATTCGCACGCTATGCTTGTGTGCTGAAGCTCGCAACAAACCAACTGAGTAGTTGTGTTTTCGAGCTTTAGAACATATTCATAGCGTGCGAATTTCTTTGAAGTGATGGGTCTAATTTGTGGGGGGGGTCAGCCGTTATCGTGCATATCATGTCCCCAAGCCTAATAACTAAGAGCTTGACGCTTGTCACACTCTTAGTTATTATGTACTCTTGGTGAAATTAAAGAAGACCTAGTCTGCGCACATATTTCATACTAAAACGGCATTTGACCAAAAAACCAACCTCCTTATACAGTGAGTAGAGGAACGCAATGGTTTGTGTCGTCTTGTCGAGGACAGATTCGTCCACCAACAGCACATTCCTAGAATCAGCGAAGGCCCCGCGGAGCCAATTCAGATCTTTCAGCTGGCTATCATCCAGGCTTCCGGCTCATCCAGCTCAATGGTCAACTAAACAAGAAATAACACAATATTAATTCATTCATGGTTGATAAAAAGTATGCAAAACTGTCAATTTCTTATGACACATAGCCATAATATTAGGAGCGAATTGTCTCCATGTACATACTAGCACCCCCCATACCCAATCTAGAATCGCTGATCAACCAAAATCCTTCCATATGTATCATCCATGCCTTAACTGTTTAATTAATACGTACATACATACATACGTATCTTAAAACGTCACCCGTACAGGTACTTACTGAGCTCAATACCAGGATTAAATTATTCTGGAGGCCCAAGCGTAAAGTGAGGGATACTTTTGTCAGACAACTCAGAGAAGAGTAAAGTAAGGTTCTGCGGATAAAAGCTAATTTCCTCAAAACTCAAATTTTTAGACTAAATCCAGCTTACATCAGTTACGGGCTTGCTGGGCGCTACCAGCCGGTCAGCGTCCTTCTGGCACCACTTCACAAGACTCTGGACCTTCTTGCTGGGAACGCTATGATGGCGAGCGTATCTAAAAACGAAAAACAAAAAACTAGACTATAAAAATGACATCTGCCTGTCTGCCCATCAACTTTCAGGCTAAGATAAGAACAGTATCAAGAGTGCATAATTGCACTATATATAAGAAGTAGAGTAAGCCACTAGAGGGCTCCTCTTCTTGGCATTGCGTAACGGTACTCCGACCACGATATGCGGTGGTCAACCAGATCGACATTGCATCCCCCCCTCCGTTTAGTGGGGGGGGGAGCAGGAAAGAGGTCCCCGTTTGGTGGGGGGGTAGCCAACAGCCAATCAGATTGCAGAGACCCCCCTCCGTTTGGTAGTGGGGTAGAGCAGAGGATTACGGTAGTTTTTGTTCTATTCGCAAAAGGGGTCCCCGTTTGGTGGGGGTGGGGTCGCCAACAGCCAATCAGATTCATCCAATTTTAGCCTGACTTGGCGACCCCCCGCCAAACGGGGACCCATTCTGCCTAACCCCCCCCCCCACCAAACGGGGACTCCCTTTGCATACCCCCCCACCTAACGGGGACCGCTTTTTGCTACCCCCCCCCCACCGAAAGGGGAGGGGGTATGCTTGTCGAGCTCCCCCCCTAACCAAACGGGGAACGTTCGCGTATGCTGGTCGGAGCACCTTTACGCAATGCCAAGAAGAGACGCCCTCTAGTGGCTTACTCTTCTTCTATAATATTAAGGAATAAATTATGGACTCTTGACAGTATCCATTGAAACTCTACAACCTTTCCACTCTGTTGCTGTAATCCTGTTTATTTTGTTTAAAGATATTATCTTTGCATCAATGTCAGAATTCACCCGGGGAAGCTCCCCCCGTAGGAAAAAGTCAGGATAGCCGTAATTACATTAGAAAAATGGCTTATCCCTAGTTGGGGGGGGTGTGCCCCTCATTCGGCGACCCCCCCCCCATTCGAGGTCCCCCCTCATGAAAATCCCCTATTTTAGCCTAAATCCTATTCTAGGTAGTGCACTAATGCGCACTACCTGATTAGTCATTTTTAGTGATTTTTGCAGTTTTAACACAAAAACCCACAAAAATTCGAAAAAATTTTCCAAAAATGCACCCTTTATTTTGGATGAGCCTCCCCCCCCCATAAAAATGACAAGGAATAAGCCAGAGAAAGCTTAACCCTAGAACCAGTAGTGTCATCAGTATAATACCATGCAATACGTAGTCTTTGTGGTCTGTACCTGTGATACCAGTACTGAAGGGTCATTCCCTGCATGACGTCCTGGAGACCACGGACCCTGGAGAAGTCCGCGTCTGACTCTAGAGATGCCTCCTCCGCCGGAAAATCTTTCCAGCTGACCCGGTAGTCAACTTTATCATCATACTGTCTAGAGTAATCAAGTACAAAATGCTATACAAAGATGGCGCCTACCCTGCGCTTGCGCTCACCAAAATCATTCAGTGAAGCAAAAGCAACAGCATGAACGATTGGATAATATGGATAAGGCTTAAAATTGTAGAAAAAGTCTAAATACTGAGAGAATTCTACGCGTAGAATTAAATATCATTAGATTAGTAATTAATATTATAAAAGCAACTTTTATAATACCAAAACCTATTACGGTCTTTCTTTAATGCCGTAAAAAACTGTACAGACAACAGACAAATTTCCTGGTAAACGTCTACGACAACAAAACAAAAAACTGAATTATTTCCAGGCAAAAAAAACTTAAATCTGTGTTTAGGGGGCTCAGGCAGGCAAGCGTAGTTGGCGTACATACTTGTGGCTTAGAATGCGACGAATCTGGAGCCATTCCGGCTTTACGCCGTAGCGATAGTACCGGTCCGAAAAGCTCTCCGCTAAGGCGCTTTCCACCGCCGGCGGACCTTCCGGCGCCATTCTCGCACGGTACGACTCCAGCTCCTTGGCAAAGTGGGCCTCCAGCTGAAACAACAAAAATAATACAACTATACTATGCCGGTGGGTATACTTGTTTGGAATATGAGGGTATGGTGTTTGGAACAAGCAAGATTGAATGCGTGAATGCCAATGGGCCCGTTGGCTTAGTATATGTAGGAGGGCAAGTCTATAAGCATTTGCGTCAGGGGGATACTTTGAGAAAAAGAGGGGGAAGATGTGATGTGTTACTTATGAGAGAAATTAAAAGTAACAAATTTCTGGTGTTTTTGCATCCTCTATGCAGTAGACTGATCTGCTTATACTCACGCCTGTTACGACTTTGTGTCATTGATAGTTGGTGTGTTCTCATGCCAGCCAATATTTTGCGGATAGTTTAATTACCATATTAGCTTCTTGTAGCAGCCAAGCCTATCCGTTTGGGGAAATTAATTGTGACATTTGTTTTGGTTCAAAATAGTGCGCTTCTGGATGTTGTGACTTGCTGCATCTGGTTGTTTCAAGGTTTGGTTTCGTTTTAGCAGTATCAAGAGTACATAATAACTAAGAGTGCGTCAAGCGTCAAGCTCTTAGTTATTAGGCTTGGGACATCGTCTACACGATAATGGCTGACCTCCCCCCCACAAACCAGACCCATCACTTCAAAGAAATTTGTACGTTATGTTTGTATGCTGAAGCTCGCAACAGACGCACATTGAACCGACTGAGTAGTTGTGTTTTCGAGCTTTAGAACGTAGGCATAGCGTGCGAATTTCTTTGAAGCGATGGGTCTAGTTTGTGGGGGTGTCAACCGTTATCGTGCAGATCATGTCCTCAAGCCTAATAACTAAGAGCTTGACGCTTGTCACACTGTTAGTTATTATGTACTCTTCGTATTATGAACTCTTGCTTTAACTTAATTTGTAGTGCGCATGTGTCCTCAAACAGCACAAGTGCGTTATGCCAAGAGTACATAATACATAAGAGTATGACAGCAGGCATACTCTATGTATTATAAGGCTGTTACATCCGATGCGCGCTATCGGCCTACCCCCCCCCATAAAATTTAAAAGAAATCCGCCCGCTATGTTTACATACAACAGACGCACGTTGAACCAACTGACTAGTTGTGTTTTCGTTCTAAAGCGTGCAAGCATAGCGCTCTAATTTCCTTTGATAAGGGGGGTCTGATTTAGGGGGGGGGGGTAAGCCGATAGCGTGCAGAGGATGTAGCGAGCTGATAATACATAGTGTATGACGCTTGTCATACTCTTATGTATTATGTACTCTTGGTTATGCATACTATTGCTCCTAACGACCTGTAGAGCACTTCAAACCTGATATTGACATGCATTAAACATAGAAATATGCAAAAGTTAGACTACTTGTCGCAGTACTTGCAGACAACCTCCAGCTGGTATCGCGCGCTAGACAACGTAGGAAAGCGTCGTTGAAAGCAGTCATGGTGGAACCACTATGCGAAGTCTCACCATACTCTTACAGTAGACCACAAAACTGGCATCTCTCGTTCTTTCGCTGTGCCGCTGCCATGAGATGATGTTTCATTTTGGTCAGACGGCCCTTTATTTTAATATTTAATGAATAATGAATGAATTTAATGAATAAATAGATTTCTTGCTTGACTAGAATATGTTCTTTTACTTCCCCTTCTTTCTTGGATAGTAATGGCATAATTAGGAACTGTTAGAATTCACAATCATTAGTTTGGCATCATCCATATTAATAAAATAGGACAAACTAAAAGAGCTCGCTGTTTGTGCCAAATTGATGTGATGACACGATGACAGACACGCAAGCTTGATTTAGCACAAAGGAGCTATGTGAAAGCTATAATGCAATGTCTACAACCAATGACCATAGTGCAAAGATATTATTGGGCAAAGTCGAACTAACTAATTGTTGTGTAATGACAGGTAATTGTTGCACTGATATTTCAATATCTACGATTTAGTAACAGATTTTTTCATAAGTTTTACTCAAAACAAATTTTCAAACTCTGCGATGACCAGTCTCTCAGGGCCTTTTCGCGCAGAGAGTTAAACGAGTTAAAGGAGTTAAAATTAACTGAATCCTTTTCGCGCACTGGGTTAAAAGAGTTAAACAGTTCATTTTAACTCGCCTGCAGTGTTAAACGAGTTAAAAGTTTTTAACTCTACTCTTTTAACTCCCGCGCGAAAAGGCCCTCAGTTTCTTCAATTGACAGTTTTTAATTAATTGATTAATTCATAAAGATAAAATAAGACAATTAATTCCTAAAGTCGTGGGGCCGAGTTCCAGTTAAGGCAGGAAGGCATGATTACTTTGGTATTGGGCCCAGGTCGTAACGTTTGTAACATGGACTATTGCTTCGTAGGCAGCCATGTTGATAAACCAAGGCAATTCGTGCAAGCACCGTTAGCGCATTAATTGCATTTGACTGCCTGTGCGTAAATCGCCTGCGAAATGGTCTTTCCGCGGACTGAAGACGGTCAGGTCAAGTTAGATCCCATAGTACAGCGTAATGCTCGATATAAGAGGGAAACTTCTGTAATTAGCCGATGTTAGAAGATCTTTATAGAATTAAACAGAACTGAGCATTTTCCTTCAACAATACTGTCATTCTAAGGTGAAGTTTTAATTACTCTGGTATTTAATTAGGTTAACTTAATTAAATTAAGTTAATTGACTAAATAAATTATAATTCCGCTTGAAAATGAGCACTATCCCTCCCAATAACTACAAAAAAGCGAACAAATACACTCAGACTGATTTTAAGAATTAGTTATGAACAAAACAGTTAAAACTTCACCCCAGCAATGAGGTGGTTGCATTAGAACGTCAATACTGTCTTTATAATTTAATGAAGTCAGCGATCAGATCACACTGACGTCTTACACTTTTGCTACAATTACTGTGCAACGCTTGACTAGTGAATTGAAATTGTGAATTACTTGGCAATTTTGCTTTGTGCTACTATTCCTTGATGACATGCTTTGAGATAATGGTTGTCGTTTACGCATATATTCGGCAGAATCCACATTTTGTTTATATCGACACGATTTCGTCTTATCAAGATCGTGGTATTTCCAGTTGTAACGGATTGAAGTTTTGGAACTGCAACATTTAGTCTATATACAACGGCATCTGTCTGTACACAGTACTCTGAATCTGGGTATTCGTAACTGCGTTTTAAAAGAATCACTAGACTTCTATTATGCTAAACTATCAATGACCCATGCGTATTTTGGAGCGATGAGCAATGGGCGCTGAGCAATGCTCTGAAATCTGAGTTTTTTCGATTCAACTTTTTGTCAGCTCGATATAAGCTTACATATACTAGGTTACAAACAAGAGTGCATAATTTTTCCAACATCATGAAGAAGTGTTGGCAAGAAAATTCAACAGAATCGAAGACAGAATGTTTGGATCCCTTTGGTCTGTCCTTACTAACTCTAGGTTTAAGTTTATTAAGATTTTAAAATGTGTGCAATGCACTTGTGCGTTGGGAGTTGCACACATTGGATTCGAATTCCGGTTTAAGCTCATTCCACTGAAGCACCCGTGGCTCAGTTGGTTAGAGCGTCTGCGCGTTAAGCAGGAGAACGTGGATTCGAGTCCCACCGGGTGCCCGATTGTTTCGGGTGCCTGGTGGTGTGCAACTTTCTTTTTCTTTAATTTGGTGTTTCCTTACTAACTCTAGGAATAAGTTTATTAAAATTTTAAAATGTTCATCAGCCAATATACACACCCTCCAATATTTTGAAAGCTAGGGCTGCATAGGAAGTCGCAAGATGTCCAATTACACTACAAATCAGTTATATAAATAAGATATTTTTGTTAGTGAAGACCCTACACAGGTAGAATACAGGTAGACCCTACACGTTTTGGTCGGTGATACGTTCCGGTCTGGCCAGACTCGGCCTGGTTTAGTAGTAATTTGCTAATCAAGGTTGAGGTGGCTAGATGTTTTAATTGGTTGTCGTGCTAAGCCATGGCTAGGTGGATTGGTGAATGAAAATTACTGATTAGTTAATCATTCATTGATGTAACATTGTTGATTTGAGATTGGTGAGCTTCCGAAGTTTTCTTCTTTGGTCAAGGAACTATAGGCTGTAGCCAAGTTAAATGTTACTACCAGAACCAGAAGAGAAGCCAAGTAACCATCAAAGATGTCCATAAGGTTAGACATTCCCGTTGGTGCTGAAAGCCGCTAGGCATAATAAGAGCACATAACGTAAGAGTGTGTCACTACGCACACTCTATGTTATCAGAGCAAAAACTATGCTCTGCTCGCTAACTGTCCACCCCTCCCCCGAAAATCAGACCCTTGTGACCCCCCCGCAAATCTGACACTTGTGACCCTCCCCCCCGCAAATCACTGCCTAGTCGAAACGGGAGTACGCTCACTCGCGCTATGTTTATGTGCTTAAGCTCGAAAACGCAAGCACTACGTGCGCGGGTTTTGTGTCTGTTTCGAGCCTTAGAACATAAACCTAGCGCACGAAATTCTTTGCAGTGATGGGTCTAATTTGCGGGGTGGGGGGGGATGGGCCGTTAGCGAGCAGAGCATAGTTTTTGCTCTCAAAACATAGAACTTGCCTAGTTTCATACTCTTATCATTATGCACTCTTGATTGTGAGGACTGAATGGACCTTTCAGCCAAACCGTCACACTGCTGGTAATAAGCGGTAGCTTAAATTGAGTCCATCAAGCAGTTTTACAGTAACCCTAATTACAGTAGATATAACGGTTGCTTCGATTACCTAGCACCAGTTTAGGACAACCGCGTCGTGCAACGACTTCCTGGACCAACAACTTGGCAATACTACTAGCATTTGGCTGTTTCAGTGCAAAAGCTTCAGGCCATTCGGTGAAATAATCCGCCACCACTAACAACAATCTATTCACAGCGGAGGTTCTTGGCAAGAGTTTACAATGTCCATTCCTTCAAGCAATTTGGCAAATGTTTTAATTAGAGAGACCTACAGCTATAGTCAACTCCTGACATGAGTGCTCTAGTGTTGTGCATCGGCCTTGTCTAGACCGGCCGGCCCAGGTCCAGAGTGGGCCAGCCGGCCGGGCGGTGACAGGACGGGCGTCCAGATACAGGCCGGACGGCCGGCCGCTGACAGTTTCTGCGGCTTATTGCCTGAAACTTGCTACAATCTGGCTTGAATAATGTCAAATATCTTATACTTTTCTTGTATTTTAAATAGCCGGCGAAAAGTGGCACCGGACGTTCTTGAGCCGGACAAATAATTAGGCCAATGAACAACACTAGCATGTTCTTACTGGTAGAAATGTAGAGGTTAGACTGTTGTTAAAGTCTTGAAGTCATTTTAATACTAGAGATTGACAATGAAATTCACAAATACATTTTCTCGTCCAATTTTGTTTAATTCAATTTAATTTCAACAAAAGATAGCAACACTTCTTTCTTAAGGCTGAATAACGTTGTCAGCAAATTTAGCTCTGTCGTTGCCGGGAGGGTCGAAGAGAGCCACCATATAATATCCACGACAATCATCCCTGTATGCAACGCCAAATCCAACTTTAGTTGAGCTTTTCCAGACTAACTGTGTGAAGTATGCTAAAATCCAGTATATCATCAAGCATCTGGTACATTTCTCCAGTGTATACTACTATCAAGAGTACACAATATAAGAGTGTGCCACTAGGCACACTCTATGTCATCAGAGCAAAAACTCGCAAATCAGACCCTAGTGACCCCCCGCAAATCAGTACCCAGTCGAAACGGGGGTACGCTCACTCGCTCTATGTTTATGTGCTTAAGCTCGAAAACACAAGCAGTGTGTGCGCAAATTTTGTGCCTGCTTCGAGCTTTAGAACACAAACATAGCGCTTAAATATCTTTGAAGTGATGGGCCTGATTTGCGGGGGGGGGGGGGTGGGCCGTTAGCGTGCAGAGCATAGTTTTTGCTCTGATAACATAGAACGTGCCTAGTGGCACACTCTTATATTGTGTACTCTTGCTACTATGAAGTATTGGGCTTTGATCTTAGATATCTTGTTGGATGCCTGTTAAATAGTTGCTAAATGAACTGAAATGATATGAAATGAAATATGAAATGCCGGATTCAAATCCAGCCTGAGGCCTTGTTTTTGGCCTGTGCAATGAAATATTTGCATTTTTTTCGCCCGATTGCACCAAATCGGACTAAGTTAGCTCGGTGTTAGCTTAACACCGAGCTAACTCGGTGTTAGCTATTCTGCAGCTAAGCTATAGCTAAGGGTTAAAGTTAGGCCGTTGCACCAACATAGGTCTTCTCAAGAATAATAAACCCTAAACTTCAGCTCGGGGTTATCTTTGACCAATAAGATTCGTTTCTTTAGTCAATGTATCCAATCATCATTTGTCAAGATTAGCTGGCGACTAATTTAACCTTAAGGTTACCTCCGAGCTAAGTCTTAAATCTCCTTAAGTCTGAGCTCAAGGCTAAGACTGAAGTAGTGGATCGAATCTCGGGAGGAACATTCAAAACTAAAGTGCGAAAATCTTTTTCTAAAAAATATGAAACAAGTATAAACAATAATTTGAACAGCCCGTCACGGACTTTAAAGAAAAACGAAAGCAGAAATCGTATAAATTGAGTTAGTCCTCAATTAATCCTGATAGGACTCAGGATTAAGTTTCTGCCTCTAAAGACCAAGTTAGTTCGGAGTTAACCTAGAGGTTAACTTAACCTGATTTGGTGCAACGGATTAATTGAGAACTATCAGGTTAACTCCGAGTTAACCTTGAGGTTAGCTTAACACCGAGCTAACCCTCATTGGTGCAATCCGGTGTTTAAATCTCAGTGGGATAAGCATATAACATACAACATTATAGCGTCACGCCTATTATATTCAGTAACAATAATAAAATGTTACTGTTTAAAGAAAACCTCAATCCATGAAACAGCACCTGCATGATCATCAAACATTACAAACTAAGTGAAGACGCATATGTTTGTCCAAAATGTGTAGCATCCCAAATACACAACCTGTCATGTCAACCTAAGGACAACCATTTAATATTTAAAGTACATCAAGCGACTGGTCGACAGTTACCGGCTCGTCCTACTAATCCAGGTTTGGAAAAGTCATAGTATTCGACTTGACTGTACCAGCCATCAATAATGTCGCTTCCTTAAACAACACATAGACGGTCACATTAATGGCGCAATCTGCTAGCTAAAAATTCCTTTTTCAGCAAGCGTTTCTAATTAAAAATGCCGGAATGCCGTCGAACAAAGGAAAAAATGTGAAAAGTGAATTATAATTTTTTATTATTGATTTCTGAGTTTCAAAAACCTTTTGTCTTTGCCATTCTTCTTGCTGTTCTTGCAAGCTGTTCTTGCTGCATGACAGTTCTTGCTCAGTTTAGATCGACAAAAATTTTCGTTTTCTGTTTTGCGACGTCAACATAAACTCAGAAAGAGCCGTTTTTCAAAATTCCACAGTTGATTTTTAATTAATTGTAAATTACTAGTTTTGACTCAAAATTGAAATCAATACAATGGCTCCTAGAAAATTGCGTTTGAATGAGCCTAGCTTAATTTTCCTACGCTGTTCACATGTTCTCTAAACGACTCATACTGCGTGTGGAAAAATTTTAAAATTTTTAAATACTTGACCTTCAACATGACCTTTGCACTAACAAGAGTGCATAATTGGTGGGGGGGGGTAGCAGAAAAGAAGAGGTCCCCGTTTGGTGTTAGGCATTTAAAACCTACCAAATTAGGAATGGTTTAAATAGGGAATTTTTGATTCTGAAACACAAGCAAAAGGAAAAAAAGACAGGGATAGAATTAAACATGTGAATTGACCAGTGTTGCATATACATTGACGTATATGCCCGATATAGTTGATACGTATATAAACTTGTATTGCCATATACATATATATATATATATATATATATATATATATATATATATATATATATATATATATATATATATATATATATATGAGCCACGTTCTGTAAGATTAGACCACGTAGTGGTAAGTCTATATTTCTACCTTCACGGATTTCGCTCATTTTCACATATTTTGGAGGCTATGACAGTAGAATAATGATGCCGCAATCCGCATCTCAAAATTCCTTTCCTAGCGTTCTGAGCAGGACCCCAAAGTTGGGGGTTCCGGCCTGTCATTAGTCCCTTCTACCCAGCACCACTCTAACTCAAATTGTGCGCGTTGTGCTGCATGCAGCCATCCATGTTGTGTACTTACATAATTATGACATCTATGCCAACAAGTTTACGGCAAACAAATCATACTTGCTTGCCACCTATGGTTTCAATGGCACGATTTTTATGTCAGCTACCCTCAGCAACCATAAATCACATTTGTGGTTTTTATCCCTAAACTCCTTCCCAAAAAACGAAGGTCCAAATTTGATTGCATAATTATTGAGGACTATAGATCCTATAACAATGGTAAAAAACCTAGAATCTGAATCCAGGGGGAAAGTAGTTCAATTGGCCCTTCAAAGTTGCAAAATCGTCGATTTTGAGCCAAAAAAGCGATTAAGTCAATTTTGCAAAGCCACAGCCGATTAACGTGAACGAATGTTGAGCTAATATTTTGCAAAACATAAAGTAGGTACCATAGTCAATGTTTTGGCTTAGTTTCAGCAAAATCGGAGAAATTTAATTTTTTCACTTTTTGTGCCCGAAAAGTGCCCATAACGGCCCCGAAAAGTCGAAAAAATGAAAGTTTTTCAAATTTGGCTGAAACTAAGCCAAAACATTGACTATGGTACCTACTTTATGTTTTGCAAAATATTAGCTCAATATCCGTTCACGTTAATCGGCTGTTGCTTTGCAAAATTGACTTAAGGGACTGGTTCAAAATTGAAAGCGTATATACGCAATTTTTGATACGTTTTAATTGGAAACGTATATACGCTTTTTGATACGTTTTCTTTGAAACAAAGTTACTCAGGCACGGAGATTTTTAGTTTTTCTAGCAAAAAAGTGTTAGATTCCTATTATAACGGCTGTGTCGGAAGCAGCTTACAAAGAGCAGACTTAGTATACAGACCAGAGAGTCTGCTACCAGACAGATTTTGAAAATACGGTTTAAAGGCGTATAAGAGAAACGTATATACGCTTTCTTTAAAAAAGACTTTTGAACCAGTCCCTAATCGCTTTTTTGGCTCAAAATTGACGATTTTGCAACTTTGAAGGGCCAATTGAACTACTTTCCCCCTGGATTCAGATTCTAGTCTTCTTACCATTGTTATATGATCTATAGTCCTCAATAATTATGCAATCAAATTTGGACCTTCGTTTTTTGGGAAGGAGTTTAGGGATAAAAACCACAAATTTGACTTATGATTGCTGAGGGTAGCTGACATAAAAATCGTGCCATTGAAACGATAGGTGGCAAGCAAGTATGATTTGTTTGCCGTAAACTTGTTGGCATATATGTCATAATTATGTAAGTACACAACATGGATGGCTGCATGCAGCACAACGCGCACAATTTGAGTTAGAGTGGTGCTGGGTAGAAGGGACTAATGACAGGCCGGAACCCCCAACTTTGGGGTCCTGCTCAGAACGCTAGGAAAGGAATTTTGAGATGCGGATTGCGGCATCATTATTCTACTGTCATAGCCTCCAAAATATGTGAAAATGAGCGAAATCCGTGAAGGTCGAAAAATAGACTTACCACATGGGGTCTAGTTTGGTCGAATCTTACAGAAAGTGGCTCATATAAATATATATATATATACATGTATATATATATGTATATATGTATATATATATATATATATATATATATATATATATATATATATATATATATATATATATATATATATATATATATATATATATATATATATATATATATGGAGGATGAAATTGCTAAAAATTAAGAGGTCAAATTAAAAGTGAAATGACGCTACAAAAATGGAACAGCTTCAGCTTCCGCTGAAGGTGATACAAACTCCCCGCTTCCCCTTTTCGAGTGATCGAGGTCACGTTTCAGCTTTCGATTTCGCTGAAGCTAGAGAGTGGTAATAAGAAAAATTTCAAATGTTTATTTAAGTCAGCATTATGTAGTAGTGCTGTGGATCGAATCGGTCCGGCAGTAAAAAATTTAACCGATCCGATCCAGCAAAGATATTCGTTGATACGATCCGATCCGGGTCCTGGATCGGTCGATCTGGTCCGATCCGATCCGATACGGCGATTCGGATTCGCTTCTTCAAAAAAGCTGGATGAAACTTATTTTAAAGTCGGATTTGCAATTGTCAGTAACATTTTACACACTAATTTGACTAAGCTAGCTTCATTTTATTACTCCGACAAACAAATTCATAAGGAATAATGAAGAAATTGTTGCAGTGAAATATCAGAAAATAGAGAGCCACGCAATGAAAGTTACAGACTGAGCATTTTCTAAAGTAAGGAAAATAAGAAATCACGTTATCAGTTAAAAGCAATAAGGCTGAGGATTAAATTCTCGGAAACAGAAGCTGTAACTGTTTTGGACTATTGGATATTTCTGAAACTCAAGTTAGAATTGTTTCGGTTGGCGAGTTGGAAACTAAAACTGAAGCTTGAACGGCAGCTTAAACATATGTATACAATATGAATTTGTTTCATTTTTGTAGTTTATGAGTATTTTAAACTTTTTCAATTTTTAAAACTCAGCATACTTGGAAACTTACACTTGGAACTTGCATTTACAGTTTCTCAAGTCTGGCAACTTGCTCAACTAATTTCCGTAACTCGAAGGAAAATGAGACAATGATAACTTGAGGTTGCGATTCTGGTGCAACTACTTTACTTGCACTTAGCTGCACTTAGTTGCACTTGCAAACCTGCAAAATCTTTATGAAATTGGCCCCATATCTTGCTTTTGCACGTATGTAAATGCCAGATGCATCGCATATAATGTGCTCGTTCTGTACGCAAGAATACCTACAAGATTACTGTTTATCATATAAGTGCGAAACTACTCAGCGATATCTACGTATTCTTCCTGCAAACTAAAAACTTAAAGTAGCAAACGTTGTAGAAAGAAAATAGGAAAAGGAAAAGTGTGTGTACCAAATAATACAGTAATTTGGTAATAATTGGAGCCAATTGCGCTATCAATTCATGTGATTGTTGAAATCTAGCTGGATCGCCGATCCGGCTGAGGCAATCGATCCGATCCGATCCACGTCACTATTGCAGACATAGTGATATTATCCTTTCTGCTTAGATAAAATTAGTTTGTCAAAGAAATAAGACATTTAATCTCCAGTATATCTCAATTCCCAGCACGTTTTGCTGAAACGTTTTGCTGCTTTCAAGATTCTGTTCAGAAGGCGCTTTCTGTCTACCCTTTAGATACCCAGTATAATCGCACCGTTGATTATCGAGTTTTTTAACAGTTTGCTTTACCAAACAAGTTTTCATGTATGCTGTGCGTACAGTAACATCATTTGTAATGAAGCAAATTCAAAGTAAGCCAAAAACTTTAAAATTCAAAGTAGGTAAACAGAAAGTTGAACCCAATTGTTTATTATAGCTTTAGTTCAATTGTTTTCCAACATTGCTTTGTAATTTTAATTATATTAGCCTTATCAAGTGTTAAATATTGTTAAACTTGTAACCAAGAGTACATAATCTAAGAGTGTGCCACTAGGCACACTCTCCCTCTCTCTGTTATCAGAGCGAAAACAATGCTCTGCTCGTTATCGGCCCACCCCCCCCCGCAAATTAGACCCTTTACTTCAAAGAATTTTCTGCACTGTGTTTGTGTTCTAAAGCTCGAAGTAGGCACAAAATTCGCGCACGCACTGCTTGTGTTTTCGAGCTTAAGCACACAAACATTGAGCGAGTGAGCGTACCCCCGTTTCGACTAGGTACTGATTTGCGGGGGGGGTCACTAGGGTCTGATTTGCGGGGGGGGCCGTTAGCGAGCAGAGCATTGTTTTTGCCCCGGATAACATAGAGTGTGCCTAGTGGCACACTCTTATATTATGTACTCCTGTTGTAACTTAATATTGTGTACCTGGAACCAGGAAACGGTACCCTAGAATCGAAACCGGTTTCGAAAATTGGAAACGACACAGGCCAGATTCCCATTGGATGAGTTTCGTTGCAGTCGATTTATTGCACGACTTAATCGGATACACAACTGTGTGCTGATTATGTCAATTATTGTCGCTAACTAGCAGAACTGCTCAACTCATCCTAAATCCTCGTGCACCAAATCACTCGCTGGCTGCAACTTCTGACGAGACGAATTCTATGATCTCGGAACAAGCCTATTGGTTGAACAGGAAATATTTGAATGGGTTCGCATGTTAGGGCAAATGAGATTTTCTGGCAATGCTTTTACGTACCAGTTCAATCAATGGGTCCTAATTCTGACAAATTAATTGTCTCGCCCGAATAACGAAATGCTTGGCCAAAAATAGGTAAATTGACTACAGTACACATGTGCAATGCAGGCAAACTGCGTAAGAAATCCTAACTTTATTGCGAGCCCGAGTTCAGTGCCTGCCAATATATATTGTAAGCTAAGCCAAAAGTAGATGCGTTTCCACGTGGCGTCTGCAAGCAAGAGCGAGCTACAGCTTGAAAAGAGACGTGCGACTATAACGACACCCTTAGGAGGAGGAGGAATAGCATTGGCAGTCAGAATTAGTAGAAACAAGAGTACATAATAGAATAAGAGTATGAATCTCTTACGCTACTATGTGCTAAACATGCTTGGCATGCTCGGGTCGTTAACTCGGGATCCCCCCCCCGAAAGTCTCGGGGGGTCCCACCCTACACTAATTACATTTTTCATATAAGTGTGTGTCTGCTCGCTGATTCGCTAATTCGTTTAGGCTTACACTAGGCATTTCATTAGTAATTTTTAATTAATTAATTATTAACTAATTACTAATTATGTTAACTTTAATTAGGATAATGTAATTAAAAAACTAATGCGACAACTTTGTTGCATATTTTCTGCTCCTTCCAATGATATAAAAATTGTTGCACAAAACAAAAATTCGTAGGAATGTAATCTGCAACAATTTTTACATCATTGGAAACAGCAGAAAAAATGCAACAGTTGTCGAATTAGTTTTTTAATTACATTAACCTAATTAAAGTTATAATTAATTAATTAAAAATTACTAATAAAATGCCCACTGTAAGCCTAAGCGAATTAGCAAATCAGCGAGCCGACACACACTTATATGAAAGCATGTAATTAGTGTAGGGTGGGAACCCCCCTCCCCTCCTGAGACTTTCGGAGGGGTCCCGAGTTAACGACCTGAGCATGTCAAGCATGTATAGCACATAGTAGCGTAAGAGTTTCATACTCTTATTATATTATGTACTCTTGGTAGAAATTAATTCAAACTTCAGCAGTTCAGCTTGATTCGATTGTGCTTGCTTGGATGGCTCAATCGGTAGTGCGTTGACAATCTCCATCGCAGGCCCGATATTTTCAGGTCGGAGGTACTGTAGTGACCTGTTCCGTTCGTTCATTTACCTAAACCATTTTCAGGCATTACAGTTCCGTGGTCCTAAAACTAAGACATAATTGTCATGTATAATGTCGCATTTACTGTGCTTTTGGGATGAATTGACTAACAAATTCTCTCTAAATTTGATGTTTACTGGATAACGCACACGCTGGGCTGGACCCATGAAACTCCAAAAAAGCTGTGATAATGCTCACAGAATTGTTACACTGTGTAATTAGAGTTGTTGGCATACCGATGTCAAACTGACTGGCCGGTCCGGAGTAGAACCAATCCTGCCGGCCGCCGGCCATCTTAACCCTTGAAAATACGTGTTTTTATTAGCGGTTCTACATAACCAAGAGTAACTGTATGCATCAAGTAGTGGGGAAAATTTTCAAGGTGTCTGATGCAAGGGATCACAAAATTGCCACCAAAATGCAAT
>JASAND010018912.1:0-25264 GCA_030248195.1 Trissonchulus latispiculum
AGTTAGGTCAATTCCAATCCGGTCTTGTTCCAGGGCAGTCGCAGACTTGGCCACTCTGTCAGCTGCGTCGCTCTCCGATTCCACCGTGGCTAGGTACCCAGCGAAGGGTCATGTGGCTTCCCAGTTGCGGAGACTGACAGAGCCTGTGCCAGATGGCCGTTTCCAGCTGCGACATCGAGTTTCAATTGGCCGGATTCAATCTTCTGGATCAGAGACTTGGAGTCGGTGGAAATTATGACTTCCAGAAGGGATTGGCTATGATGCCAGAGACGGTCATGAATCCATTCCAGACCTGCTGGTTGACAGCAGTTTCTTCCGCGCGCAGACTGGAGCCGATACTTCCGGCAGGGGATTCAGTAGGTGATAATGATGACTCCTTGGTTATCCGCCATTCTGACGCCGGCTCCACCCTACTGATTCTGGATCCTTCCACGGCGCCATCGGTCCAGAGGGTGACGTCAGCACTGGGGAGAGTGCCGAGAGAGGCTGGAACAGGTCGCAGTCTTGAGCTCAGCTGGAGTCAGTTCATCTTCCGCCTCCCCGGGGACATCGCCCCCAGCGTGGCAAAGCAGGTTATATTGGGCGGGATCCTACTCCGGAGGAACTGCTGGGAGGCAGACAGGTTCTCTTGCCCTGTTGGCCAGTCCAGCAGAGACTGATGCCTTCCTGCCCTTTTCCTCCAAGAATCCTGAGATGGACGCACCGTTGTTGTACCCATGCCGTTCACTGGTGCACGTCGGGGGTTGTCCGCCGGGAGGCGGAGACTCCTCTCGTATCCAATGGCCACTAGTTCCTCCGCCCGAAGAGAGAACGGAAGCAGGTTCGCCTACATTCTGGCATATTCCACAGGAGTTCCAGGCAGGCACCCGGTTATTTTCCTCGCCGCCTGATTTTGTATGATTTCCAGGCGGTTGGCACTGGTAGACGAGATAGAAGGGTACCATGTCGAAGTAGCATACTCCATGTGGGATCTGATGTAGGAAATGAAGATCAGTCTCAGATCTTCCTTACAAGGTCCCCAGGTGCGTCCTGCCAGGGCGCTGAGAACGGAGATGCGTGCAGCTGTCCTGGCCTTGATGGAGGTAACATAGGGGGCGAAACAGAGCTTCCAGTCAAACTTCACGCCAAGGAACGTAGGGTTAGGATCATAAGGTATATCATGGCCACTGATTCTGAGCTGTGGTCTGTGGCTGGCCTGACGGTTGTGGGTGGTGAAGATGCATGTCTGGCATTTTCCTGCATTGATTGTCAAACCCCATTTCTTCGCGCACTTGCCAATTCTGTCCAGAGCAGTCTGAAGCTTTGACTCAGCAGAGATGACGTCCGGGTCGGACGCCCAGATGGCCAGGTCATCTGTGTAAATGCTTCCCTCCACCCCCTCAAGTAGATCGTTCAGGATGTCGTTGATGAAAATGAAGAAAAGTGGAGAGAGCACCGAGCCTTGAGGAACTCCGTGGTGGAAGATCTTCCAATTACTGAGGGTTCCGTTGTAAGAAACCCGGGCCCGTCTGTCTGTAAGAAAGGCTTTGATCCATTTGATACAGCAAACTGGCAGATTGAATTCCAGGAGTTTCTTGATGAGAGCATCCGTGTGTACGGTGTCAAAGGCCCGTGAGAAATCAATTAAGGCAAGGGCTGTTCTTTTGGCTGGGGGCTTCTTCTGGAAACCGTCTGCGATATCCTGTATTATTCTGGCCAGCTGGTCCTCTGTACCTCTGAATTGTCTGAAGCCTGCCTGGAGGAAGCTGAAAGATCCAGATGATTCAAGGGCAAACTGGAGCCTATTCTTCACCACCGCTTCCATGAGCTTCGCCAGACAGCTGGTTAGGCTCACAGGGCGATAGGAGGAGACTTCGTTCATGGGTTTCCCTTTTTCGGTATGGGAATGATCGTCGCTCGTCTCCAGCTGGAAGGGATCTGCTGAGTGCGCCAGGACACATTGAGTAGCTGTCGCAAATATTGGATCCCGGAGGGTGGAAGTTGGCTCAACATTTCATTCGTAATGGAGTCCGGTCCAGGACTCTTGCCCCGCTTGAGTGCCTTGATTACTAGTCTGACTTCCGTTGCCGTGATAGGCCGGCACAGGAGGTGAGGATCCGCATCGTCAGCGCAGTTGCACTGTGCCCGTAGATCCGTATGATTACGGATTCTGAGGTCTTTGGTTTCACTGGTTGGTTTCACATAGCTGATGCGGGCATACTCCGAGACGAAGGCGTTGGCTTTCTGGAAGTCAGTGACCAGTTCTCGGCTACCGCGACGGATTGTTGACCTCTTCATCGGGGCACGGTGTCCGTCTATGGCATGTATGAGCTTCCAGACCTTTCCAGGGTCGGTTCTGACAGTCAGGGAGGACGCATAGCTTTGCCATGCCTCAGTCTTCAGTCTCTGGATTAGCGTTCTTGCTTCCCTCTTCGCTTCGATCCAGGCCGGGCGCTGAGCCGGGTCTTCCTTGGCCCGGCGGAATGCCAGCCGGCATTTTCTGATTGCATCATCCGCTTCCACTGACCACCACGGTACAGATTTTTTCAGACGGCCCTTTAGGATGGATTTCGACGCTGCCTTGAGAATGGACTCTTGTAGGATTTTGGCAGCACGGTGGGCGCCGACTTCCTCTGGGCTGCGGCAGTGTTGTAGGCGGTCGTGTATCAGTTGCCTGTAGGTGGCCCAGTCGGCCTTCTGGAATGCCCAACGCGCCTTGCGGCGCGGGCCAGTGGCGTGGAAGCAGGATTCGTAGGAGATTCGGATGGGGATATGGTCAGACAAGGTGGATTCCTCTGCCACCCAGCTAAAGAGATCAGATTTGGAGGAGTGGCAGACAGTAAGATCAGGAGCTGTTCCGCTCTCCTGGAGGGTCACTGCTGGTCTGGTGAGATTACCATCATTCAGGACTCTCATATCGGCACTCAGCAGACAGTCAGTGATTTGGTCTCCCATTTCATCCGAATCTGCTCTGCGGATTGCGAGGGCATCAGACGTTGTGTCATTTGGCGCCAGCACCGGGGTCTGAAGGAGGGAGTAGGGGATTTCTTCACGGATCAGGGTCAACACCCCTCCTCCTTTGACGGGACCTGCACCCCGGCCCGTCCTGCGGGCCTGATGTTCTGAGGCGTACCCCGTGAATTTGGGGATGGCTTGATTGGGCTTTAGGTGGGTTTTCTGGATAACCGCTACGTCGAACTGTTCCTCTTCCAGTTTGTGCCGGATCCAGTGCAGTTTGCTGGCCAGGCCGCCAGCGTTCCATTGGAGGATTCGAATTGGGCGTCCATTCGTGCCGGTTGACACTAGCGGTTTGGGGGGCCTGATTGTGGGGGCGTTAGGGAGAGGAGGCCCGGGTGGCCTGGTTGGCCGGGGCCTCGGTAGAGGCCTGGCTGGTCGGGGCCTTGGTGAGGTGGGTGGCCGTAGTGGAGAGCGAGGGGGGCTGACCGGTGGGGTGGGCTGGCGGGGATGGTGCCGCCCGCGGCACCTTGGAGGGCTGTGTTAGGCGGGGGTGGAGCACTGCATATGGCACAGATCCAGTTGTTGTTGTAGTTTCTGAACGACCTGAGGCCAGAACAGGGTCTGAGGTGGACCCATCCGGCGCACCGATTGCACATGACACAGTTCTTAGGAGCGTTTCTGTCACAAACTGGGCAAGGCCAGGTTGGTCCCGGCCCGGTGTTTCGCTCAATGTCCCCAGCCAGTAGCAGTAGGCGGCCCCAGTAGGCTGGTTTAACAGGGCCGCTGGCTAAAAACCCGACTGGATATGGGCGGGCTGGACGGGAGGCCCGTTCCCGGGGGTTCCGATTCCAGGGGGGTACCCGTTGCATGGGGTCTGGGCTCCCTCTGTTGGGAGCCAGGGTGTGGGAAGCCATTTGTTGCCATTTCCACCGGAAAGACCAGGGGGGAATGGGTTCTGCCGGTCCACCACGGCAAGGCACTTCCTTGGACCAGAAGTTATATTGTCATCTCTTCCTTTTGAAGGAATCTGAATGAAATGTATGTGGCATCTGTGTTAGCTAGTTCGATTTTATCTTGTGCTGTACTAGGTTCTATCTTAGAACCAGTACGTGTTATTGTTAAACATGTAGTTGCATGGCGTGATGTTCGTTCAGTTTGGTTACGAGTAAAGAGGCCTAGGATATTACATTAATTGACGACGAGGGAAACTATATAACGATGTTACCTGCTTTTGGTCTCGCGCATCAGCCTTTTCTGGCTACTCCTGGTAATCAGCCTATATCCTGGAAAGTCTGGAAACGGGCGATGCGAAACTACCTGTGTGCATCAGGAGCCACGACTCAAAATTTTGGTGAGCATCGCAGGGTTGCTGTATTCATCAGCCTTCTCGGAATTGAAAGCCAGAGAATCTTTTATAGCCTCCCTGGTTCAGATGACGACGGCTTGACTCTGGATCAAGCTACAGAGATGGCAGAACGTCAATTCAACCCTCTCACCAATACCGTTACCACCCGATACCTTTTCAAACAGCTAGCTCAACAACGGGGTGAGACGATGGATGCATGGGTCGCTGAACTTCGTGCTTTATTGACCGACCGCGATTTTGGAGAAATGCACGATCAAGCACTACGAGATCAGATCGTTGAAAAACGTCCTCCTCCAGAATCCGCGAAAGACTCCTGATGGAAAAAGACTTAACCCTAGAAAAGGCCTTGGAGATTGTTCGACAGGTGGAAACAGCCTCGGCGAAATCCAAAGCTATGCAGGGTGGAGTTTTCACAGGACAGGTAAACCATGTGCAATCTGGGAGAAACACGGGGAGCCAGCCTTTTGCTAAGCCTAATGCTCGGGACAAGACGCGATAGATGGGAGTTCTGATGATGAAGGTTGTCGCAGTTGTTTCGGGAAACACGGTGGTTCGACCAGATGCCCGGCTGAAAGGATAAAGTGCAATCGGTGCGGTGGTATAGGCCACTTTCGAAGAGTCTGCCCGTCTAAAGTTTCGGTGGAGAGAGTCAATATGTTGGAGTACGAAAAAGCCAAGAACACTGTAGCTAGTTCGATTTTATCTTGTGCTGTACTAGGTGCTAACTTAGAAGAACCAGTTACTGTTAAACCTGTAGTTGTATGGCGTGATGTTCATTCAGTTTGGTTACGAGTAAAGAGGCCTAGGATACTACAGAATCATTATTTTTTCTTTCAAAACAATTTTCTTTACTTTTTCTTCAAAGTAAGGCATCAGCTGGCTGACCTATATTTTCTTCGTGGTCTTGTTTCATTTCTAGAGTTTAGATCATTGGACTTATCTTGCCATAAGAGCTGTTAAAGTTTCAATCACATAGGAATTTATGGAGAATACTTCGGGACTCAAAAACTAACACCTCCTGTAGCAAGAAAAACGTCAATATATAATCTAACTCTAGAAATTAGCTAGATATAATGTGTCTTGACTGATCTTTGAGCTCGACTAATCAATGGAAGATTTTCCTCCGACAGTGCTCGGTTTCGACAAATCTGAATTCTTGACGGATTCAACAGGTCCTGAACCTCTTCCAGGGATCTGTTCTTGGTTTCTGGCAAATACAGAATCACCAGAATGGTTGAAATCAGAAATGGAATGAAAAGAAAAAGCATTCCGTAGCCCAGATGTATATGCTCCAGTACGGGAAAAAATTGAGTTCTCAGTCCACCAATAACACATTGTAGAATGTTGTAGAAGGCAAATCCAATAGACCGTAATCGTTGGGGAAGAAGTTCCGTGGCAACAAAATTCAGGGAAGTCAGGCCGCTTAGGACTACGGAAGTCCAAAGGACGATCGCCCCAGCGCCAGAGTAGATAAAAAACGGTTGATTCACTCCAAAGTACCTGACAAAAAGAGCTGCAGTGATCCATAATTGTAGGAATACAGTCGTAATTCCGGCAGCTGAAAATATCGTTCGTCTGCCAAATCGCTCAACCACACAAGTATTCACTAGACAGACAAAAATGGAAACAATTTGAGCAACCAAACCGACTGTCTGAGCCGATCCATAAGCTAAACCTAAACTATGACCAAGGTCAACAGAATAGCTCACCAAAACCAGACGACCACACGTCCCGATACTACAGGAGAAGCAAAGGGTTAATAATATGGCGCACTTGTGTCTTCTGGCTTCATGAAAGAGGCTTGTGTTAAAGGTCTGGGTCTCGATCTTTTCCAATTCCAATCTTCGATACATCTCATCGAACTCTGAGTTAGCTCCCTGAAAGAAAGCCACGCTGGCTTCGGCTGCTTGTCTGTCTCTCCGTTTGGTCAAAAGATATCGACCCGTTCTAGGAAACAGCACCGTAAACGGAGCGAATAGCAGGGATATTAGGGCACTGACCAGAAATATGTAATGCCATAGGTCAGCTGTGCCCAGCAAACCTGGCATGCCAACTAGCATGCCCAGAAGTAGTCCAAATTCCCGGATCAACTGATACGCCGCGAACAAAGGCGCACGCTTATTAATCGGAGCCACTTCAGAGAGATAGACGGCCAGAGAAGGCCATCCAATGCCATCTGATAGAGCGCTAATTGTCCGTCCGACAGCCAAAAACCACCAAATTTGAGTAGGTTTTGCCAGAAACGACAAAATGTCGCCCAAAACCATTGGTAGCACGGAAATGCACATAAGGTCTCTCCTAGAGACTTTGTCACCAATCAACGTTGCAATTAGACTTCCGAAAATCTCTCCCACAATATGACATGAAACTGTGAACGTCCAGATTGATATCATGGTGGTTTCTCTCAATTGATAAGGTGATAACATTTTATAAAGCCATTGACTCATTTCATGTCCAGCTTCATTAACTTCTGTCATCTGATAGCCAGCAGGAAGCATTAGAGCTCCGGCGTAAACCGTCACGGCCAACCACAGCCTTGCCTTGGTGGGAGTTCGATAGAGCACATTCATTTGGAATTTTCCAATACAACCTTAAGTCGCTGAAACAAGCGACAATATTCTATAGTGGATTAGATTAAATTTAGATTTTGCAGAAATGAACATTATTTTTTTGTCAAACTGGAAGTCTGTCACGTTTGCATGAAATAATTACAGAAGAATGCAAATTTGTTATTGGACCGGTTCCTGTATTTTATATTTTTAGAGACTTCCAGCTCAAACTTCCACGCATCGGAATTCCCCGTTTCAAACTACTAAAAAATTCCTACACATTTATAAACAAATTGCGGAACCAATCATTGTTGTCCATAAATAAAGACAATAGTAAATAGTAACTATTTTAAAACAGGGCTTTTGTAAACTACTTCATCGCATGATTGTTTTGCTTTCTGTGTTCGGCCATGTCATTCAAAACCTCTCCCACCTGCCAGCCGTATGGGCTATATATCCCTCACAATTCTCTATAGAACTGCTGGTAAGAGACTTTTATTGAATTGTATTTTTATCATGATGTTGGTTCCAAGCAATCAATTCCGGCAGTGTGATCCCTGTGTCACCAAGAGTACATAATATGTAAGAGTGTGACAGCAGGCAGGCTCTCTGTTATCAGCTCAACGGACATGCTCTGCAGACTAACGGCTGACCCCCCACAAACGTGTATGCTCACTTCAAAGAAATTAGCACGCTATCTTTGCGCTCTGAAGCTCGAAAGAGACGCAAATTAGACGCACGCAAGCGTTGTTTTCGAGCTTCAACACGTAAAGATACGGCGACTGAGCGCACAGAAACGTGTACTGGGTACACATTTGTGAGGGGTCACTAGATACACGTTTGTGGGGGGGGTCGGCCGTTAGCGTGCAGAGCATGTACCTTGAGCTGATAACAGAGAGCTTGCCTACTGTCACACTCTTATATATTCTGTACTCTTACCCTGGACTGCACCAAACAAAGTTAAGGAATAGCTGCGGATTAGCACAAGGCTAAGTCCGAATTTTGAATGGTAATAAAGTAGTTAACCTTCTGCTATTCTACTGCAATTCTTAAACTTTATTGGTGCAGTCCACCATTAGTCTCACTCATTCTATCCTGTATGTCTATGCCTCGTCCAACCAATCGGTATTAATTAGCAATATGCCATGCTCAAGACTATGTGATTAATAATTGGAGGATTTACCTCCGGAAGGGGCTCCACGGTTGTCGTCGTTACCAACCCCACGATTAATGCCAGCTATGACGGTGTATACGGTGCATCAATGAAAAATTTTAAGACCTCTCCAATGATGAATTGTACAAAGCTTTACGTCCCCTAGAACGGCCCTTTTCAAGGAGCTGTTTTGTAGGCTCTCCCTTAGCTATGATCCAGCACATCCTGCAACAGATACTCTTTATGCTATACTGCTGTCTTCCAAGCGGAATTTACCCTCCCGTGCAATCATACCCTCTGTGAGCAGCCCTGCAAGCAGGCACCCGAAATTCTTACTCAAACCGTTGCCGATTTAGCCAAGGCATGTTCCCATCCCACCCCTACCAAAATTTTGACTTTTCCGCGCCCACCCGTTGAAGAAGCTGTTACATTAAATTCTACGGCGAATCTTGCAGACTATACAGGCCCTTCTGCTTCTTCTAGAACATCAACGTCTTGGACCGCCGACTGAAACTAAAACTGAAACTGAAACTAAAATTAGTTAACACTAACTGTAGAAGGTTGTCCTATGCCTGAGATAGACTTCAGGACACAACCAAGCACAGCATATATTAATGGCGACTGTGTATCGACCATCAATTTCAAACAGATTATAAAAACAGACAGGACCTGACCACCAGTATCAGTCGATTCACAGTCTCTGCTGGTAGAAGGATTTGCATTTTCTACTCACAAAAGTTATCATGGTGCTTATCTCGATATCTCGATTTTAAAGCCCAAAAACAGCCTGGCTAATTACTATCACGAAGATCTGATCACGAACAAGTGTTTTCGTGGAAAGAATGTTTGTTGCCGGTTTTGAAACCGATTGCCTGAGCTGAACCACATAATTTTTATACCGTTAAAAAATCTCGTTAAAATGATTGCTGTACGATTTTCATAGCTCAAGTGCTAGTATTTAATTTGTCCAAAACACCCGTTTTTGAAAAATGTCAGCTTGCTATGTTTACACGCTGAGAAGCCCCATCCCCCGAGATTTCGGCCTTAATGTTTCGAGCATATTGCAAACTTATTATATACATTAGGAAGTACTGAGTGAAAGGAACAAGTTAGGTTACGTACGTACCAACTTCTTATATTCCTTTTCCGAGATTTTATTCGGAATGAAGTTAACTCAAGATAGCAGTCCTACCCAAATATTAAAGAAATACATAAATATACTCTCCTGCTAATTAATGAGCTTTTCGCGGCTCATCAGTGGAGAAGTGTTGAACGAAGTTTTTTTGAGTTTTTTGGAACATTAGACGAAAATATTTGAAAGACGTTTCGCCGCCAGTCGCCTCAGGAAGTGTGATTAAAGTGATCTAATACAAGAAAACACAAGAAAATACAGGTGTACAAATATCAAAGTTAGTTAGTTAAAACATTTATTTGATACGTGATTATGACAAACTATACAATGTGAAAAACTTGCTTAGTGCATTTTATACTTTGTTTAAATCTAAAAACCATAAAAAAATAAAATTTTTCAAAATAAAAAAATATATATAATATATAAATCACCTTTTATGAAGTTCTTATATTTCTCTTAGCTATTGAACAAATTAATAAAATATTTGTCTTTGAAAAACTTTCTTCAACAGTAAAAAATCCCTTCCTCAATTAACAACATTGATTCAAGTTTCATTCACACTTTCATTTGCATAAGAAAACTTAACACAGAAGAACACAAAACAATATCAGTTTTCTTTATTTAAAGGGGGAATAATATCTATGAACTCTTCTGGTATATATATTATGTGAAAGATGCAGTAACATTCTCTCTAGAGATTGTTATCACCCGATCAAGCGGGAGAATCAACTTTAACATTTTCTTTAACCGCCATTTGCTTCTAAACGATAACTTTTCCAATTTCGTCAACCAAACGATATGCTGATTTGTAATCGGTTCAAAACCCGCATAATCCGAAAGAATTTTAGTTAATTAGAAGTTGTAAAGATAGACCTCTGTATAGAACTGTTTCTGTGTGATTGAGGACTGTGTAATTATTTGCTGATTTTTAATCTGTTTACATCCGCATAATCTAAAAAATCCAAGTTAAGTAAATTTGTGACGATAGACCTCAGTACAGGACTGTTTCCGTGTGATTGAGGAATATGCAATTAATTAAACCGTTTTCCAATCTAACACCAAAATATTTAAACCAGCTCACATTAAGTATTAGTACCTACGACATACAGTCGTAGAGGTTCTTAAGTACGACCTATGTCGTAAAAGGCACAAAGCAAAAGGCACAACGTACGACTGAAAGTCGTAAATTCGTTAAGTACGACTAAGCAGTCGTAAAAAGCAGAGGTAGTCTATATATCACAAGACTTGTATTAAATATATAATTAGTATACAAATTTTAGGAAAAATCTGTATATATTATATAAATTTATGAGAGTATATCAGCTGCTGACATTTTTAGGTAAAAAATATATGAAATGCATAAATTTATCTATTGTGTCTAAAAATGTTTTAGGTACGTACAAAATCGTTAACTATACTCCATTGAGAAGAAATTGTTAAGACGGCGATATTAATTCACGAGAATATTAAAAATAGAGCGCAGCCGCGCTAGAGTGGTATGGAAAGGGACGAGAGTAATAACTCTACAAGTACCCTAACCAGTTCACTCAAACAAATGAAAGGAACAAGTTAGGTTACGTACGTACCAACTTCTTATATTCCTTTTCCGAGATTTTATATGGAATGAAGTTAACTCAAGATAGCAGTCCGACCCAAATATTAAAGAAATACATAAATATACTCTCCTGCTAATTAATGAGCTTTTCATTTGTAGACGTGAAAAACATAATATCTATATTAGCAGTGCATGCGACCTCTACTAGACTTGGTTCAAACACTTGCGGCTCATCAGTGGAGAAGTGTTGAACGAAGTTTTTTTGAGTTTTTTTGGAACATTAGACGAAAATATTTGAAAGACGTTTCGCCGCCAGTCGCCTCAGGAAGTGTGATTAAAGTGATCTAATACAAGAAAACACAAGAAAATACAGGTGTACAAATATCAAAGTTAGTTAGTTAAAACATTTATTTGATACGTGATTATGACAAACTGTACAATGTGAAAAACTTGCTTAACAAGCTAGCTTTTGAAATCGATTGCCTGAGCTGAACCACATGATTTTTATACCGTTAAAAAAATCTCGTTAAAATGATTGCTGTACGATTTTCATAGCTCAAGTGCTAGTATTTAATTTGTCCAAAACATCCGTTTTTGAAAAATGTCAGCTTGCTATGTTTACACGCTGAGAAGCCCCATCCCCCGAGATTTCGGCCTTAATGTTTCGAGCATATTGCAAACTTATTATATACATTAGGAAGTACTGAGTGTCTTACTCTTCCTATTATTTTTTGGTTTGGGCCCAACCACATTTTAGGCACACGACGTGGCCCGTCAGTGGTGCTCCCCGCAGACCGCAGTCAAGAGGCGGAGAGACGAAGATCACGGACAGAAACATGATCCCCAAGCGATGCTACCATACGGTTATTTCAGTCACGCCCAAGGCAGTAATCATCGTTCACCCGATAACTACTGCCCCCCGCTTGGTAATAGCAACTAAGATGGCTGAAGATAGGAAGAGAGTTGTAGATGGGTGTGTTCTCGCTATTGGTAAATAGAGTTTGTAGGTGATGTATGGAAGTCCCCGCGAGTTCATACATGTAATTAAAATTGTACTTTATCATTATTTAATTACTTTAAATTTAATTTACCTTGGATTGTGAGGTAGTTGCGGATTATTTCGTCCAGCCATAGCTATGCTCTATGCTAATCTATAAGAAATAGACAAGTTAATATAACAAGACTGCACAAAATGGATCATTGGCATTAGTCTTAATACTCTTCCTATTATAAACTCTTATTTACACTTGCGAACCAGCGGGCCCATTTCAAGAAAATAGTCACTTTTGCTGCGTTCTGGGGCCGATGTTCTCAAGCATCTCATCTCAACCCAGGTTGAAACCCAACCAGGGTTGAGATTGGGTTGAAATTATGACCCCTGTGCTATCAAAACCGGGTTGAAAAAACAGGGTTGAGTTTGAAATTTGGGTTGATGTTGAACCGAATTAACGCTGGAAAAGATAAGTCAACCCCAACATATTTGCTAACATTGAGTTGAGCACCGGGGTTTAGCCAACCCAAAAATGTTAGGGTTGAACCCAAAAATGGGTTCAACAAGGGTTGAACTCAACCCAATTCTGATAACACTGGCCCCTGATCTACTAATTGTCTTTCTTGGAGCTGTTATTTTCCCTGGAGTTCGACCAGATACAAGCCTCAGCATTTCGGATTTGAATAAGCTCGGAGTGACAAGTCGACGAAAACTTCAAAAATCATAAAATTGTCTGTTTCGCAATCATACCACACTTCTGCCGTCCTTGTCTTCAAAACACGAAGCTAAGTTGAAATGTAGAGCACTCCTATGGTGGTTTTGTAGTCACACGTGCGCTGACGTGCCTTTACAAACGTATATAATTGCTTCACACGTACCTCGATACGTGTCTACTCTCGACTACAACTATGAAATCAGCATTAATACATGCATCCCGCATCCCTAAGCTTATTTAAAATGCAATATAGCATACTAAAATAACTGAACCAACGTACGTCATCATCCATAACCAACTACATTTTTAAAGTCTTTTACTAGCAAGATCTGATTCATTCAGCCAATGAAGGATTCTGTAAACACAAACAGCGAAGTTTAAAAACACGATTCCTCAAATACAAGTAAAACTTTTCAAATTGAACACCAGTGAGTTTGACTAGAACAAAATACTCCCAACCCAAAGCACCAAAAATATATTATTTATATTAATTCATCATATATAATAGAATAATGAAAATAAAGAAATGATATAGATAGAAAACAATAAATTCAATTGCACGAAATATTGCATAAAGGTAAAAAAGGAAGGTAAAGCAAGTCACAGTATTTAGCCGAAAGTAAAAGCTTCAGCAGAAAGCAAACACTGTAACAAACTGTACTCCACAAAAATATAGCTACCCTAAAAAGAACAACACACTGACACAGAAAACAAGCAAAATAAGGTAACACAACTATTCACGGTCGTTTAATGTTTGTCACATTGAAACTGTTACAACTAAACTTTTAGTTGTGGGGGAAGAATAACTAAAAGTGCTAAAACCAAATTAGTCTAGCCTCTGACCTGTAGTTTTAGCGCGTACGACCTAGAATTGTGTAAAGGTGGATTCATAGTTTCTGACGCAAGCAGACGCGCGTAACGCGAGTCGACGCATGTATGTAAGCGTCAGCATGCGTTTGTAAGCATGAATTCGTTACAACTGACTTTGGGCTAAAACAGCATGTTACAATCTGAGGTTGTGAGTCTCTATGCTTTCGCGACTATGAATGCACCTTAAGTGTGCTTGATTACAGCTGCTGATAACACCACGAAAAGCCAAATTTGGAATAAGGAGTGGGAGAAGGAGAACTGTACGACAGAAAAAGCAAAATTACATTACAACAAAACAAGCAAGAAGAAACACACAAACCACTGTTTAAAAATGACAACAAACAACCATACAAACAAAAATAGAAAAAATGGCAAAGCGTCCGACTGCTAAAACAAAAACTGAAAACACTAAAGGTGCATTCATAGTTCCAGACGCAAGCAGACGCGTGTCGACGCGCGTACGTAAGCGTCTGCATGCGTTCGTGAGCATGACTATGCTACAATTATTTTTAAACAGCTAAAACGGCATGTTGCAATCTGAGGCATCGACGCGAGTCTCCCTGCGTTCGCGACTATGAATGCACCTTAAAGGGGCATTCATAGTTCCTGTCGCAGGCAGACGCGCGTATGTTAGCGTCTGCATGCGTTCCTGAGCATGAAATCGTTACAACTGATTTTAAACGGCCAAAACAGCATGTTACAATCTGAGGCGCCGACGCGCGTCTCTTTGCGTTCGTGACTATGAATGCACCTTAACAGCTAAAGCGCAAGTCTAAGTCTACAGACAAAAATAGCAGGCAGCAATAATAAAAAGCAAATCTTTAGTATATTCATTAAGTCATCGCAGGCCAGGGACGTATCCAGGGGGTCCGGACCGTTTGCATTTCGAAAACTTTTTAAATTATACATTTCTGGCACAAATTTGGCCATTTTTTGAAAAAAATTAGATCCGTACCCCCTCCTTTTCAAAATCCTGGATACTCCTCTGTAGCAGGCTACACCCACTCCGACTTTTTTCATATTCATCAATCTGTTACACTGACAAGCTTTTCATAAATATTTCTTCTACATCACTCGACTAATTATAAATATTAAGCGCAAAATGAAGCAGAGATTGTTAAAAACTGTACATAAATGTTATTATGCAATACTAAAATGTACGTATAGGCTAAAATTACATTGCAGTAAGGCACAATCGCTCACAAAAAGCCACTAAGGGCAGATTACCAAGAGGAACAATTTATGAAAACAACTATACACACAACTATGTAAATATGTATATAAATACATACACCACTGGTACACGACAGATAAGAGTGTGAAAGCGTTATCAGCTCGAGGCACATGTTCTGCATGCTAAATTCTGAATCCCTCGGCGAACGTGTGTCTAAAGGAACCCTCCCATAAATCAATCCAAAACGTCTAAGAATGCCCACTCGCTCCATGCTTACGAATTAAAGCTAGAAACTTCTGTCATACGGGAACAAGTTTTAGCAACCCCCGTATTTGGGTCGGAGCACCGTTACGCAATGCTAGTAAGAGAAGCAGCTTACAGCTTACTAGTCTTCTCAAACATAGGATAATATCATGGACTCCGGTAAAAGTAAAGATTTTCCTAGGAGATGCCTTAGTCCTGTCGCAGGACTAGGGGTGTAAATGCCGTGGAGTTAAGACCGTCATCTCGCCAGATGACTATAATACCGCGTAGGAGGCAATGTTGTTGAATTTACCAGGTACAAGTTTGCAAGGACGGCTGGCATTAGCGCCGCACAAGATATACGCTTGGGCTTGACACAGTGTTATCTGCATGTACTCATGATAATAATACTAAAAAATCAAACATAGCGCACGACATACAAACAGTTTACAAAGCCCAGCCCTCACCGAGTTGTAAATGTGCATGTGAAAACTTTAAACCAAATAGGACATAATAGAATTTCATATAAACTAAGCACTGCTATCTTTCAAAGGGACTAAACCTGATCCCAACATTGACAACCGATTAAAATAAAACAACACGACTAAATAAATAAAAATCCAAGCACAAGCAGTACATAAGAGTATCCTTTGCAGTATTAACTTAGAATCGACAAGAATTATGGCATCATTTGTGCACAGTAAAAATGTAAAACTATGTAAGCATAATAAAATAATACTAAAACAAAATAAAATCTTGAAAATTAAGTAAAACTGTGTAAAGACAAGATTATACGCAATAAAGCTGTAGTATATACCCAAAAGCTTACATAGATTGGCTTGTCTGTCTGTCAGCCTTAACCAAGAATATTGCAACAAAAGCTACTGGGTTTACTTTGTGGGACGGTGATAGGGCTGCTAGGACGCCCGATAGGGCCTACGCCCACATTTGGAGTCCTTCTACTCACCTACAACCCCCCCCCCCCGAAATTGCTATTTGTAGAAATAAACATTCTCGACTTCACTAGTAATTTGAGATACAAAATCGTTAGTGTCTATATAAGTGATTTTTAATCTTCAATGACCAATGATATTTATTATGAAAAAAATGGGCAAGTTTTACCCTTCTTCAATCCCCAACATTTTGGGTTTTTCCACTGCTCGGGGGGGGGGAGGAGGCACAAATACGTCCGCCCCAATTTTCCGGCATAAAAGAAATCCGAAGCAAAAATATATTTCATCCTTATGTGTTTTAAAATTACTGAACACAAATTATTTTTTATCAGCCAACAACCCAAAACCAGCTATTTTAACGAGTTTCCAAAACTGTTTTTAATTGTGAACTGTTTAATGATAAACTGCGCTGAACACGCAAAGTTTAAAACCATGGCTATATGCGCTAGGTTTTCAACGGTTTTTATTCTTCACCCCTGAATTAAAAGCATCGTTTGGTTAAGTACTAATTATAAACGTAACGAAGCATAATAATAAACATGGTAATAAACATAATACGTACTACATTTCGCAGTATGTACAAAAACAGAGCACAGCATAGTCAGAGGTTGAGAAGGCAAACTGTCAACACGAATCAACAAAAACAGTACTTATCTGATTTTGGTAAACACAATAAAAAATGTTTGCATCAAGGACATTATGACAGGACGCGGCATTACAGTCTCTGACTACACATCTGCAAAATTAACTGTCATAGGTAAAGTTTAAAAGCATTAGTCCAGAAAGTAGTTGAAAATAGACAGTTCAAGAGGAAGCAGTAGACAGCATAGTCTGTCCGCCAGTCAGCTTATGAAACATGTTGGCATTGAGAACCTCATTCCGATCCTTTGATCTCAGCGACAGAAAAATGTAGCCGCCAATAAATTCATGTGGTACCTAAACAAATTCAAAAAGCATAAGAAGTGCCTCTGACAGGGATTGTGTAAATGTATTTCACAGAAATACTGTTCATGGAATGAATAAACAAGTTTTCAGCACAAGTTTTCATAAAAAGCAATTTTGCATCCTATTTTTACCAAAATTCAGGCAAATGTTCGAGAAAGCGTTTCGGTTTCCTATAAACGCACACGTAACCTGAGGTAAAATTCCACATCAACTATACAAAATCCAACTCAAAATTTAAACTCGTTAAATTTCTCCCACATGAACATAATGTAAAAATTGCAGAATGCCGAACAAAATTACCCCATGACCCGCTACCTTGATCAACAAAAAGTGCAGAGAGTATAAATGCAAAAATATTATCATTATTTGTCACCTTGCAATCAGCCGAGATACACTTAAACTCCAGCTCTTCGTCTTCCAACTGAATTAGGACAGACTTAATCTCCCAGTTGACATGCCAACGCTTTATGGAGGACATACGCCAGGTCTTTATGGCATTTCCATTATCCAGATTCATACGCATAATGCGATTATGTGAGATTCCAAGCAGCTCCTGAAAAATGACTGAGGGTCAGTACTGGCCATTGGGTCACTTTGGTCAAAAATCGATAGTCACGGATTTCGTTCATTTTCACACATAATATGCCCCATATGTTCTCAAAAATAACTTAGAATATTAGCGTTCGAAATCAAACTGTGGCAGAGTTATTCAGGTTCAAAGCCGAAAAACTTGAAAATTCCGGTGATGAACCCTGCAAGATCAGGTGGAGACCAAACGCGACCGAAAACATGGTTGACCGATACACCAAATTAAAGCCTTTACTAAGGTAATATTTAAGTGCAGACGTGGATCAAGGCCAGCTATCCAGGCGTTCATAATGCATGCTTGAGTGATGCACTGACCTAACCTTGCAGGACTGCCCGGTATAACTTTAACTCGTTTTATCTTGCACAGACAACATTTTAGGCCCATGGTTCTATGAGAAAAGTTGCTCCTCGTTCCATTAGCTATCGATTGATACCCAATTTGTCTATATTTGGAAAAATTTTAAAATGGGCATTTTTCACCTATAAAGATCAAAGGTGCCGCCACAGCAGCCATGTTCAATATTGACGCATTTGTTTTGGCCACATTATGTTATGTGACAGACATGGATATATTAATTAATCTGCAAAGTTTGGTGATTTTTACCACATAACGAGTGAGAAATTGTCAAAAGAATGTGAAAATTATTAAAAATGGCCATTTTTAGCAAAATTTGCTGTTTTCGTGGCAAGTTTTTTGAGCATACTGTAGATGATAGAAACATGCGAGTACTTTCATAAGACGTGGTTTTATGCGCAGAGTGCAGCTATCTATTGCCCGTTTCTGTAACTTTTGCCAGTCGTTCAGGACAAGCAAAAGAGTACCGTATGTATGTCCTGTTTTTCACGGTCCAAAAATAGCCGATTTTCCAAAATTCTGAATTTAAAAATTCGCCAAACAAACAATACTCAACAGAATCGCTTCAGAGGAGATAGCTGCACTCTACAATATGCCCTAAATGGTTCTGAAAAGATTTCAGAGCTCTGACTCTTATACAGCTTATACTCTTATAAATTTTTCTGCCACAAACTATTTAACCTAACTTCTTCATTTTCCTATGTTTAACACAGACATGTCGAGGTCAACTTTGAGGGCCTGTACAGAACGATAGAAGCAATATTTCGCAAAACGCTCTTGTCTTGTTTCGCGGACCCATGGCGACTACAAAATATGTGAAAATGAGCAAAATCGGAGATGGTCGAAAAATCGGCAAAAAAGTGACCCCCCCCCTTAAGATGTAAAAAGTGATCAATTAGTGAGGGGAAAGGTAAGCCCGTTTCACTACTACAATCAATCACCAGCTGAGAGTATAAATTTGGCAATTTCGGCTTAACACATTTTTCAAATCCCATCATAGATTTATTTTATGCAAAGAAAAAGGTGCCAATTCATGAACTTTTTAGCCCAATAAGAGGTACCATTAAATACAAAGACTTGAAGTTACACTTTTCACCGCTATAACTTAAAACATTATTTTAATATGAACAAGAAAAGGAACTAAACTATGTTAAAGCTTTAAACAGCTAGCACTACTTACACTGCGCCTGGCACCCTTGAACAGGACTTCAAAATAGTGAATGCAGTACTCAGGAAGTGCCTGCCAGCCTCTGACATAGTGCAGTTTGGCTTCAACCAAGGACAGATTTCGAACATTTGCATGAGCTTCCAGGATTCGCTGTTTAACCTTAGTATCATAAATAAAAGTTTATATTACAAATTGAAAAATTTTTGATAAAGTTCATGTCCACACATAACAAAATTCCCATTATAAACTATGAATAGCCACAATCTCGTCAAATTTGCATTTCGTCAGCTAAAGATGGTCGTCAGCCGTCACTAGCACTTCTTCCCACCATCCTAGAAATTTAAAACTGCTTCTAAGTAACAATTTTACAAAGAAAGGTCTCGTGCAGGTGGTGAATTCAAACTAACTTCAAGAAAACCTTCAACCAAAACATTTAACACATCTATCATTAGTCTGTCTCCGCCTTACCTGAGACCTGGACTGTATCCTGTGCCAGTAGCGCTGTGGTAGGTATTCTTCCGGATTGAAGTCCACTGGTTCACTGGTTTGACTGGGCGCCGGGTGTTGCATTTCCAGCAATCGCTGAATAGACGTGACCTCAGGGGCGTAGGAGGCGTCTGCCATACTGCGACCGCGAGACGCCAGACGGCATCCCGCCATCCACTTCGAATATTGGGCTTCCTATAACAAGTAGGTAAGTAAGTAACACACTGGCCGTAGCTGAATCAAATAAGCGCTGTCGGCAATTCTAGTAAGGCAAAAGAAGAGAAAGCTATTATTAATAATTCTTAATTACTAATTCTGAAAAATTTACACCAAATATGACTGAAACAAAAATTCTAAAACAAACTCTAATCACAAAATGCAATGCTAATTAAAAATTTCGGAAACGCTTACGTTATCGCAACGAATCCAGAAGTCGCTCATGCCTTCAGCTGATGGAATCAGCAGCTTAATGACAAACTTTCGCTCCTTCAAATTAATGTCGTGGCTCACTTCGCAACCTTAAAACAATTAACAAATCGTGGAAAAAGGAAAAGTTTCTACATGTGTCGTGTACTACTATTCCTGCTAAACGTAGGTAACATGAAACAGCTTTAAAGCAGTTAGAGCAGAGCAGGTTCTTCTCAGATTATGCGGCAGGAACGTCAACGTCAATATATTTCACAGTAAAGTAAAACGAAAAAAAAGGCCACATACCTTTCACAAAAATTCGACCCAAAGCCGTGCCTGAATTGCTCTCTGCTAAATTGTTGTAGTAAGAGATTGACAGATCCTTGAATGTAAAATAGGCTCTTTTCCAATTCTTGAAGCCCATCTTCTTTGGTCTAAATACAGACACGATTTATAGGTTAAAACGACGAAAATGAGCATAGCTTATGCAGCGGATTTATTTTCAATAAAAATTTTTCAAAGGCATACAATATTGATCTGGACCGAACCTGGTCGAGATGATCTAAATACCAAAGAAATTGCTGAAATCACTTACTTCATGTATCTGAGATAGTCGGCCAGTTCTGGTATGGAGGTGATGTCAGGAGGAAGGGAACCGAGGTTAACTCCTTCCAGAGTTGATTCCAATTCATCCAGCGCATGCTCCACGTCCTGCGGCTCCTCCTCAAAAATGTCCTTCGGATTTTCACTTTGACGATCAACTTGCAACTGAAAAAGTGAGAAAACGTTTCAGCAAAAATACTCCAAAATATTCATACAAACGACCATAAACTACACTGATTTTCTATTAATTTTACCTCACTTTAAATTAATAATCCCAAAAAGTTATTCCGAAAAAAGAAAACACTAATGAACCATTTGCCGCTGATGGAAAAATTCAAACCTGTAGAGCCGCAAACATGAACATCTCTTCATCCGTGTAGTCCAATTCTTCGGCCAAAACAGCCCACCTGGCCTGCTGGTAAATCTGATTAATACGCACCGGGTCATACTAAAAACACAAAATAGCAAAAAATATCAAAACTTAGAACTACTTGAAAAAGAAACAGCCAAAATGGTTTCTAAATCCTACAGATTTAAATGCACACTATCTATGCTAGCTAGCAGTAATAGTCTAACGATTCACTAAAAAGGTAATCCTGCAATGTCTTCACTCTTTCTTTAACTATACCTTAGGATTCAGATCATAAAATTGGAGGTATTTGAATCGTATCTGTAAAGTATCATATTCACCAATCGACTGCTCCATTAAGGAAATGGATGAATCTAACCATCTAAAACCCCAGATGAATCATAGCTAGACTGTACAAGCATCACCAATACGGAGAAGTTCAGGCTGAATTCCATTTTAATGTTGCCTTATTAACAGAACTGCAGAAATTGATCACAACCACTAATAGGTAAGCTATAATTTTGCACTTTTCTTTTACGAAAGGGCATATATACATACTGGGAAAAAATTGGATTACCCGCGATTCAGGCTAGCTTTTTGTGAGAAATTTTTCGGCCTCAGCATAGAGTTAAGAGCCTGATGGGTATTGACAGGAGGAGATACGACCAGATCCTTTTCAACCTCAATCAGACCTTCCCAGGCAAGACAGGCATTTCTTGGCAGGGTTCCTGTTCCGGTAAGAGTAAAATACTGTGGCGAAGGTCGCAAGGCAGCAGTGTCCTAAAACACAAGCAGTGTAAATTAGAGAAGTCATCAGACACAGCGAACAAACAGCAGTAAATCTTCCATAACAAATACTGATAGACATTATACTGCCACCGCCAGGTAAGACCAAATGAAGACACGACATACGAAAGCAGGAGCATTAAAGTCCTACAACTATGAAATTCAGCTAAGCTAGCTTTACACGCACTTATCGTAAGCTAAAGTACGCGGAAAATCGCATAAGTTCGCGGACGTTCAACAAAAAATTTCGCGAACAATAAAGTTGCCGTGAACTGCTGTATTGTGGAGCAATTAATACGACATTACGTATATAATGTGAGAATTTCAAAAATCACAAAAACCTAAAAATGCACCCTTTCAGTCAAAAACGTGTAACAGAAAACCCAGAAATGTTTTGAAACACAGGGTTAAATTCAGTCAGCAGTACAAAAATCGCAAAATCGTGCGTACTCCATTCTGTCCGCGATGAGGTGTGGTTGGCAGAGAGCTGCCAGAAAACCTGGGAAAACTGTTCATGGTAGAGGACCGCAAGGCTGGCGTGGGACTGGCGGACTGTTGGTATCCAGTCGTGGTAGGCTGGAGGGTACCGCCGCCGGTCTGCCCCGGCCGGATGTTATAGGCCATATAGTTGGAAGGCTGACTGATATCGTAGGCAGAGCGGGAGAAGGTTTTGTTGGCACTCAGCGGATGATGGGGATGAATTTTCTCCACTTCATGATCATTTTTGATGATGGCAAAACTCCCGCGTCGATCGCCCACCTCATCCCGCGGTCGTCGCAGGGTGTCCGGATCATAGTAGCGCTTGAAGGACAGCTCTTCAGGATGGCGAATTCCTGAAAAACCATTAAAGTCAAATAAAGCTGGTAAAAAAGAAAAAGTCATACAACGCTTCAAACGAAAGCAGCATCTTTCATTCAAACAAAATGTGGCCCGACCGTGGCCCAGGTCAAGGTCACTGTAGCTCTTTATGAGGGGGTACAAGGCTTGGCGCGCGCATGAGGTGGGAACCCTACAAAACACTATTAAAACACCTGGGGTTTTTAGGCAAGAATAAGTGGTGGGGGGCAAAGAGGTCGAGTGGAGAGATTCCAAAATGTGGGGGAGGGGCGCCCACACCTCCCCCCCCCAGTAAAAAACCCAATACTACGGTTGAACACTACACATACCAAGCTGTTTCCCAATCTGAACAACGCAATTAAAGACTGGAATAGAAAAGTCTAGACTAACGTCCACATATTGCAAATCTGGCAGCTGAACACGCGCACCCTATAACAACAAAAATTGCGTGTCATGCATTAGGTTGCTGTTAAAGAAAACTTTAAGTGGAGAAATGTCCTAGATCAATGGCCTTGGAAATTCCTTCCTACACTAACAACACAAGAATACCCAAGGATCTCATTTGAATGTATTAAACAGGAAAAGAAATTAATATATATTCCTAATGCTTCCACAATTAATTTTGGTAGATTCGGCTGTGCATGTGCATGATAATATACGTCTGCTAAATAAGTAACACTGAATGTTTTACCTTATGCATGGGCGTAAAATAAATCAACGAGTCGGCGGAGACGCCACATTGATCCAATGTTGATCTGGTATGCTTTAACCACTTATTTCTGGCAGGCCACCAAAGTGCATGATCTGACCAATCTCGGGTAATATCTACAAACATAAAGCACTGGCTCAGAAAAGTTCAGGCAAAATAAAATATGTTACATTACTTATATACGTTACGTAGAAAAAATAATAAGTTATCAGGAAACACATATATATATATAATTCAAATTATAAACAGAAGAAATAGATGTGAACGAGGCGAATTTTCTGGCGGACCGAGAATGCCCTCTAAATTTGTGCTTCAAACCCAGAAAAACCAGAGACCACTGTTCACAGACAGGTCTCTCCGACCCGAAACGTGCCGCGTTTCAACCGAAACAAGCTGTGGCGCAAGCCGGAAACCGCCCGGTTTCCTGACATCACGGCATCAGTCTGATTCAGGTTTGGTCTGCAACCTTAGAGATTAAGAAAGAGTCATTTTCGTCCTTGGATTTAGCAAATGCAATAACTAACTACGTTTAAAAATTATTTCCTTGTATACGTACGTATATAATAATATATTAACATAAATGTAGGAATAAACTGTTTCAGTGAATTCTTCTTAACCTCCGTAAAGTTGACAAGAGTTGTCTCTGCTAGACTACGTATATTTGTGCAAGCGAATATACGTAGATGCAGAACACATTGCGTACGTTTATACATATGCTTATATTTCAAGGTGCTGCGTATATAATTTCCTTAAATCAACCCAACTCGAAACGTTGCTACGAAAAGCAACAATTTTGCTGCATGCTCCCCCGCCCCTAGCCTAACGCCATCCCTCAGAGGAGAAAGACAACTCCAACACATCCCTCCTTCCTACTACAGCAACTTTTATATAGAAAAACTGTGTATAAATATTATATATACAACGTATATATATTATATATATATATATATATATATATATATATATATATATATTCAAAAACAGCTCATATCATTGCACTCATGTAGATAGACAATAGCATATAACTTACGTACGCATATATTTCCAATACAAATATACACACTGGGTTGAAACTGAAGCAAGTTATCTTCACTATATGATTACCTCTGCAGTGGTAACGCACGTTACGCACGTACAACGCATACGTATATCTAATAATGTGAATAACACAGCAGAGCACACATCAATGGAGGATGTTTAAAAATTATATGTATGAGTCGAATTCTGAGAAATTCGACTATCGAATTCTGATAAATATATTCTACTATATATTACCCAGTAAGTTGGCAGTCTTAGAAAATTTGAAAAATCCTTAGGTTTTTGGGCAATTTTTGGGTGCCAACTTCGGACCCATGCCACACGAACGCTGAATCGACAGGAACGGTTATTTGTATTATAATCTTAAAGTACAAAACTCGAACTTTCATTTGCACTAGATTTCCGCAATCGTGCTGTTGTGATTGTCCGATCTTATAATTGCACTGCATGATTGGTTTCCGTTGGTTGGAAAAACTAAAATTCAGAGAAGTTTAAATGGTTTGCAAAAAATTAATATGTATATATATATTATGTAGGGGCGCGACAGCGCCCCTACATAATATGGGTATAAAGGCGTCTGCGCGGCCCTCTGGAGACCGTGTTGGCCTGGTGCCAGCTAATTAGAGGTCCGGAGGTGGTAAAAAGGTTACCATCGTAAACAACCCAAGTAGTACTGCATGTACCACCATACTTTTAGTTCGAATTCGAAACTTCCGAATTTTTGCACTAGGCGATAGTTACGGTGCGCCCCCTTTTTTTTTTTTTTTTTCTCGGTGAATAACGCTTATTGGAAATGCATTTTACGGCTAAGTGTTGGAACGATGTGGGCATTTTGGCACCATACTACTATTATATGTTGGTAGACAGGATCCCCCCATGCTACCTTTTTTTGGTCATTTTGGCACCTGGCCAATTTTGGCTCTGTGCCAAGGTCCCAAAGTCGGACTTTCGCTATTTTTCGCAAATTTTGGTCACACTTTTCTAGAACTGGGTAGAAGCTGGAGAGGTCTAGTAGCTTTTGTTGAAAATTACTAGGGGGGAAAATGCCCTCGACGGGCAACCAACTTGGTAGAATAGGGAAAGACTTGAATGTTAAATACACGGTGCATGGTTACAATTGAGATTCTGCTGAAGCGGAAAAATGCCGTTTCTCAGCGACTAAAATGACAGAAACCAGCTTTGTGCGCCGAATAGGGAATCTACTCGGCGACTAAAATGAAAAAACCAGCTTTGTGCGCCGAATAGGGAATCTACTCGGCGACTAAAATGAAAGAAACCAGCTTTGTGCGCCGAACAGGGTATCTACTCGGCGACTAAAATGAAAGAAACCAGCTTTGTCGCCGAATAGGGAATT